>JAQIXW010000177.1:0-41970 GCA_034700685.1 Willowsia buskii
ATAATACATCATGTATGAAGAGCAAAGTACAAACAAAAGTGAAGTGTGATATATTTAAACAACAAGTATATCTCCTGTATACAAACAAGAAATTGGTAAAAGCATGAATAAAATTAAAATCTGTATTTAAAAATCCCTACAGTTTTACTAAAGCATAGAGTATTGTCGACCAGTCGACTCACTATGATCATTAATGCTATCGTTTATATTACTTAACTACTAACCTGTCAACGGTTATATTCGTGTGATATAAATTTAACTATTCTACATCATGGTATGCAACTGCGACTGCAGGCAGATCATGTCAGTCTCTCATGAAAGGAAAAGGCGTATACAAACCAAATATTATGGTGCCGGTGACATACTGATGATGTAGCAGGCAGAGTTCGTATATTCGCAAAAGTTACTAATGACGAAATGTTATTAATTCCCGTTGAAATCCTTCGTCAATTGAGGAATAATACTTTCTTCTGGAAATTGTTCCAACAACACTGACATCCATTCTTGTCTGTTGCAGCCAAAAATGTGAATCTTTTCCATCGTTCTTCTCGTGATGATAGGTTTCAAAAAGCTCCAGCCCATGGTGAACACCCAGGGAGCTACAATGAAACAAATACATTTCAGTTATTTTACATGCTCTTTAATTTGAAAAGTTCAACTAAAAACATGAGAATAAACGAGACCATGAAACATTGAAACTTTTGAGCGTACCATTGATAATGTAAAGTTTCTTGATAAGTTCTGGCCAGCATTGTTCAATCTTTTGACATCCTTGAAAGAAAAGCTTCATACTGGCAAGATGAGAGACTTGACTATATGTGAGACCGTCTAAATCGACAATAACATTGCCCTGGGAGTCGCATTCCTCAACAGTTTTCAAACCCTTTTCGATCATTGCAAAAGCCCATCGGAGCAAATTCTCTCCTTCCCCGTTATCAACCAACACCTTCCCATTCCATCTCCCAACCATCACCCACATAGCTGTAATCAGAAATAAAATACAGGAAATTTAGCATTTCTTTTGGATGAATAATAGGCTTATTTTCGTTTCAACTTTTGTCCTCTCTCAGTCTTAATATTAAATATTGTGTGCTCATACAATTAAAATTTATTCGACAAAAACCAAAATGTATAAATACAATGAAAAAACTGGAATAATCAACAGGCTACACGTTATGCACAACAATGGAAGAATGAGAAAAAAAACTTGAGTTGCAAGTTTGCAAGCTAAAAGTATTACCTAGCTGGCAGCTCTCTGCATATTAGCATACACCTGGCATGACATTTTTCACTTTGATTTTGATTGATATTGCATGTTTGGTAGGTCGGATGCATGAATAAAGATAATAACTACCTATCCCATGTAACCAGCTTTTTACGTTTTAATAAAGCCTGACCTGACTGAAAACCTCCAAAAAAAGATTGGAGCCTGTTGTGACGAGCTAGATAGGTAGGTAGATAGGTAATATCTACATTCATGCTCCATGCAAGCCATTTTTACAACTTTTCTTGGATTTTGTGAGTATGTGTATTTATGCATTCATTCATTTCCAGAATAATTTGACCTTCAAGATAATGTAAAAAGCATTATTGTATCCTTTACGTAAATCTTGAAACTTCACTACTGGGTAATCATCATAATATCTGCGCAACATGCCACCTTTGTCTCAGTGGTTTGTCGCAGTCAATTAAAGACTTATCACTGCTCCTGTTTGATAACTGCTTCAAGTGAGCTGATAAAAGCAAAACTGGTCGCGGCACGATGAAATGCATATTGATAGCCCGATTAATACATAGTCTCAAGGTTATAAATGGTCAAAAGATCAGTTAGAGTCCAGAGCCCTGCAAATTCTTCGATGCAGCTATGTAGTAATGTGAAGCAAAAAATATGTGAATCGGCTGGTTAATGATCTCCCATATGAACTGTACATAATATCTGCCTAATCAATCCTATGATTGTCCGAGATGGTCGATTACTTAACGAATTGTATACAAAAGAATACAACTAACCTGGAGCGCCTTCGTAGTCCCTCCCGTAAAACTGATAGGCCATTTCATTTTTGTAATATGCAGGAAATTCCCAGTTAGCAAAGTTCTTAATGTCAGCTTCCTCACGCCAACGAATAGCCTTTAAAAAGAGAAGAAAAAAACCACATTGAGGATTATGCTAAGTCACCATCAAGTCACAAGGTGTGAACAAAGGAACTTTTGTCATTCCATTGTTACTACCTCACTGCAATAGATATTTTGGCAATTATTTCTAATGCTCTGTTCAGCTTACATAGCGTATCATTTCTTCAGCTTTTTTCACGTCGTAGTTCCTGGCTCTAAGAAATCGCAAGAGGACCCAGTCGTCTTGTTTCAGATCGAGGACGGTTTCCTTGAACTGATTGTTGCACACATCGATAAAAAACACAGAAAAGAACAAACAATGCAATTAGAAAAGTACGCCGACAACAGCATTCAGGAAGGAAGGACGTAATAGACCCTTTAATTGCTTTTTGTTACGTAACCACCAACACAGAGTAGAGACTACAGTAAAGTGTGCAAGGCTGTATATCTTCTTACCATTTGGAGGGGCTTCAACTCTTCCGGCTTAGCCTCAGACAGATATCCGACCATTTTGTTGATTTCAAATTTCGTTCGGATTTACAGTTGAAAATTAAAAACTGTTTGTTTTGTTTGTAGATATGAGTAGCAGGAATATATCACTTTTATTTCTAAAATGTCACTTGTTTCACTTCTTTAAATAATAGCTTATTGAGCAATTCAACTAACGACCAAAGTGCAGAGTCGTTGCTTCAATTCTAACGTTACCCCAAAAGGTAGCTGAAAGAGTGTGTTGGGTTAATAGAGTGTATAATGTGTATATCTCTTGATCCCAGAGAGCTTCTTGCTGCCGCTGGACCTGGAGAGCTTCAAATCTTGACTGGCTTTGAAACTCGAAAGGCACCTGGATATATATATATATATGAGAGGATCTAACTCTCTCTCGAGTCTGGTTTTAAAAAAATGAAGATTTTTTTCGAAAAACTTGCACTGGCTACTTGGGATGAGGGTAGGGTGCACTGAATGCGGAGGACTGTGTCTGATGGTTAGCACGTACGCCAAATTCTTTACGAGTAGTGTGACTTATTTACATGGAAGAACATCTTAGAGTGCGACAGAAGAAGATGCAAAGAAATATACTGCATACATAAGTAGCAAACCTGACAAAATCAAGGAAAAAATACTAGCATGATGACGACGATGGTGGTATGGTCAGGTTGAAGATGCTAGTTTTGTATTGTTGTTATTATTATTATCACAGCACAATTTTTTTCTGCTTGTGCATTCATAATATTATTATGCATCTGCGTACTACCTTTTAATGCTACATTATTTCATTGTGTAGTACGGTAATAGGCTAAAAGCAATCCCTTGATAAACACTCAGAGATCACTCATAAACATGATGCACAGTTAAGATGCTTGACATTATACAATGTGTCTATCTAGATGTATGCTTTACTTCTTTTATTTCTTTTTATTGCATGAATTTTACTGCACAAGCAACAGGTCAGTTCTGTTACACTGTAATTATTATGACTTTGTGTACTCTGTGAACTAGTAATGTGGAATGGTTGCAATTTGCAATCTCACGTAGTCAATAGGCTACTGCGACTTTTATTGGAATGTATGCAGTAATTGAGACGACTATATAATTCCTTTATTCGCAGCATCATCACCCTAATTACGAATCGCGCTTGAAAAGGAAAGGAAGAAAGCATTATTAATTGCTTTATGTAGATATACCGCTAATGTGTAAAACGTGGAGCAAAGCAAGTGCCATTTTGCTTCATAATGTAATGAACTATAAAGACAAGAAATCAACCCTTGTGCAAGTTGCTCGTCTCTGTTCTGTGCGTAGTCAAAACGGCACTAGTGTGTCGGCTACTTTCTAATGATTGAACAAAAGGATATAATAAGGAAATGCATTCAATAGTGTCAACTGGTGCATTTCAACTGTAATTTTACTAGCTTGTTCAGCTTGATGAATGGGTATTTGGTAAGATTTTACAATTAATAAATAGCGTTACGTATGAACGCAGTTGTGCAAATCTTTTACATCGTATGAATGTATAGTCTATTGCAAAATCGCATGACCTGCTAGCAAATTAAATATCATGCCAATTTCTTTATTCTTTTGTTTTATTGATTTTGCATGTGATAAGTTAAAATAGTTACTTAAGATAAACAATGAACTAAAGTAAAATACAGACGACTCATTCTCACTACTATCTATTGTAGGAAATGGAAATATTAACTGAAAATTGCGCAGTGAGGAATTGCGCTCTAAACTTAAAACTTCCAACAGCAATTTAAGTCAAATCCTAATCGTAATAAGCCAGTTCATAATATCATTATGATGAGAAACATCGTATTTAGGACCAGTCTTTGTTCTCATTTTGGCGTTTAGCACGCTTACCCTGCTCTCGGCTTTCACCCTTTTGTTCTTCATGTTAGATAAATGAGAAACGGATGTCTCATTAGGATCGTACCATACTCATGTCACGGTCACGGTCGTTGATACAAAGATACAATGGGTTTTCTATACACGTGTCGCGTAAATTAATGGCTTGAAAGTTCTTTGCAACTGAAGTCGGAACAGTAGTCTAGTCTTTCGACTCTTCAAAAATTAGACAGTTTTAATAATATTCAAAGTCTAAAGTCTTTATGGAATGAACCTACATACACTCGTATATAGTATGATCTTATTGTGTACATTTTGCTATGCTGAATGCAATGGTTTAGAATTTACTTACAATGTAAATGTTTAGCTTAAAATGTTGAAAGATAAATACATTAGCTAGCATGTGGATTATAGAGTGTGTATTGTGTATTATGTTATATATACTATCTGTACAATAACCTTCTTATATCTTTTGAAACATGACTTTACTTTGCTTGAACAATTTATAAAAATGGTTACTATTCTATTGTAAAAGTATACGCCAGGAAAATTCGACCAACATTTAATTTTGCATGCTTTCAAATGGTACTACAGGTGTGGTGAGGACATTGTCATACAAAAAAAACTCTGCTTCATGGGTCACGTAGGCCCTGGTCATCGGGCATTGTTCCAAAATGGCAAAAATGCAAATTGGCAAAATATCGAAGAACATAAAATGAATTCTTATTATGCTTGATTTTCCTTGTTTTCTGAATGTAACAAAATTTACTGGAGATTTGTCCCTACGTACAACAAAAGGACTCTCGTGTGGTAGATGTTAATATGTCAGTTTTGACGGTTGTGTTTTTTCATTCAATCTTTTTGTCATTCTATAAGTAAATGCGGTGAACTTGAGAGTAATATTCGCCATTTCAGTTTTGCCAAACTGAAGGTGATATCATCCTCAAATTAAAACAAAATGAATAAAAATATTTATGCTGCACAGCGGGTGCAAGAAAACATGGTGTTAGTACTGTGGTGTCAACGTGTCATGCATTTTCTAGAAATTTTATTTTTTCTGTTCTTTTCAACTTGAAGACTGGTTCCTGAAAAAAATTGTGCAAGTAGTAACTTCTAGATGGAAGGGAAACGTGCAATCATGGAATATTAATATAAAATGCAGATACAATTTACTTTCAATATACCATAAGAAGATAACCAATAAATAGTACTTATACCTTGAGAACATCAAGTAAGCAGAATGTAGATGCAATGGGTTGATTCGGAGGATATAGGATCCAGTATTCAAATACTTGTAAACGTGCCTGCAATTTTGAGTCGTATTTGTCACCGTACCATATATCCAACAATCTATTATGTAAGCTTTGGAAATGGAAATCTGATACCCAGCCACTTCAAACCCGAGAAATACGATGATAGGTTTTTCGAAATCAGAAGTTGGCTAGCTGGAATAGGAAATACATACATACTAACATTGCTCATTGTCATTGTAATTGCAAGCATACTTGTCTGGAATGTTTTTAGCCTCTGGCCAAAGTTTGCAACAAGATAGCAACAATGATTAAATTAGTAAGGTAAGTTATTTTAATGGATGTAGAAACGCCATTATTAACCTGTACCAGTTTCTATCCAGAATATTATCAGAACCGCAGCATGAAAGATCATGCTCTTTAATTGATGATTGATGATATACATGTTCATAGTTTTTAGAAAAAACGGGTATGCATATTCATGTTCAATTCATCATACACGCGTGTCGTGTGCACGAGTAGTGCCACTACAAAACTGTTACACAGTTAATCCCTCTGGACACTGGATGCGGCTGGAATCCTTCACCTCGTCTAATGATTTTCTAGAATGTATGCATTTTTTGTCTCTCTTGGAAGTTCACCGAGGACAAACATTTCAATTCATTCGTGGTAAATGCTTACCAGCAGCAGAAGAGTTCATCAAACAAAAAGAAAAGACAACGAAAGCCAACAACCTAACAGGAAGAAAGCGAGTGAGAAGTTTGTGAGCAAAAAAGATTATCTGCTATGTATGTATAACATGTGCTTAGTGCTTGTACAGATGTATGCATGTCTGTATGTATTGGTCGGCCAGGATGTAAAAGGATTCAAGTTCAATGTCAAAAGCTTAACCCTTTTGAAACCTTGTAGAAGGCAATCCCTAAACCTTGGATGGTATTTACAAAAGGACAGTTTCATGGACATGGCATGGCAGTACCAGAAGAAGTCATCAACCGGTTGAATAAAGTGCATAATATTTTATTACCCTGTTGTAAGGAAGTAACGATTAAGCATCAGAATCTTGTGGGACTGTGGAACAACGAAAAAGAAAAAAAAATACGCGGTGGTATATCTATCGAAGGATCTCAGAAAATAATATCAATCCTGTGAAAAATTGTTTCACGCAGTTCTAAAATGTTTCAGGGGTGAGTAAAATTATTACTTTCCTGAATACGTATTATAGCATCTTTAAAGTTGGTACAGCATGGAGTACCACATAATAATCAGTCAGTATTTGTTATTTAATTTTAGTTCTTTAAGGTAGACAGATAATTACATAAAAAGTTTTCACATGATGCACAGTACTAATTCTCATTTGTTCACAAAGAGCTTTGAAAGGAAGTTAATACATCAACTTCATCAAGGATGAAAAGTGCATAATACGAGAAGAGCCAATGACCACAAATTCTTATATCTGTATATTATTTCATTGCATCCGTCAAAATTTTGCTTCATTAGCGCTTTTTTTGCAGTCAAAAGTTTATTAAGCTTTTTTTGATGAGATTGGCTGATGAACTGTTGCGATTTTTTCCTAATCTCTCCATAATAATACATGTGCTATGCTATACCTTTGATACTTGATACACACAGTTGATTATCGGTGATGCTAACAGCTCCAAGCAGTCGAAATAAATTCATGATAGAGCTTACATTTTACCTCAAAAAAGTTGTCTGGAAATACCTTTTAGTGCATGCATTAATAAGAACATATCATCATGAAAGTACCAAACCCATTACTAATGCTTTGATTTCAAATTGATTAGTATTTTCACTTGTATTTTGTTGAATACACGTTGAATGATATGCGAAATGCGAATAATGATGTTTTGAATTGCTTAGAACCATATTATATTTTCCATTCCATTGCTGTAGATGGATCTCTTAAATCGACGTGAAATTCTTATAGGTTGTATTGTATTATGCACATAAAACGTCTTAAATGTACTTTTTAAAATTATTTAAGTTTAAATATTGAGTACGCGCTGCTTTTACTCTAGTTGGGCTAGTTTTGATTTGAAACTTTGAACCGGAGTTGCATATTAAAATTTAGTTTTGTCACATTTTAAAATGTTGATGATGGTGATATTGGTATTATGTGCAGCATTTATATTGAACATCGATTTACAAAAGATGATCCTTCAGCTTTTAAAAATAAAAATTCCCCTACCTGTCACCACCTAACCACCTCAATTCAAAAGAGAATCATTGCATTTACGATGGGGTAATTTTTTGACGTTCGTATCTAAAGGGGGAGAGAGATTTAATATTGTTCAGATTACACTAACAACACAAACCACGAAAAGTTATACGTGCTACAACTAAAAATTATTTGAAGTTGCACCCATTCACTTGACATTGCCTTTCATCTTCGCTCAGTAAACTGCGAAATTTCTTTCCAATTTACAAATTGATTTTTGCGAATAGAAAGATTATTAAAAATTCGCAAAACTTGTTGGCCTTCTTTTCTGGATTTTCTGCAGGTTATACCTGGCATGAGCATTCCCAATAAGTATGAAGATAAAATATACTCATAGGTAATAATAATATGAACTGTACTCTTTGCATTTTTAGCAGACAATTTTTTATCATCCCACCATTTGCAAGTCTAAAAAACAGCTAAATCACAGGCGATTCCTCTCCGCATCGCCATTAAAACTTGTCTTATTTTATCCCATAGCTTCACATTAACAGACAACTACTCAACGTTAGGCGAGTTGAAGAAGTTGATAAATATTTATGTTTTATACCAAACCTTTACCTGACATGAATTTTAGCAACGGGGTATACGTGATCTCTGTGTTCAACCCTGCCAGAGTGGGTCCATTTCAAATTTTTATAATGCCCAGATTTATTCTGGTTTTACGTATTCGATCTCTTGTCATATCATATCAGCAAGCATTACATTGATTATTCATGCAAAGATTATTTTATCTGTAAAATGAGTATCCTCCAGCACAGTATTCCAAGTTAGATGCTCCTAGGTCTCATCCTCTCATCATCCCATCCCCCTTGTGACTGCTTGTGACGTTGTTAGGACCGAATTTTCTCTTTTCTGGATTTTTATAACTCCCCCAGAAAACCAGCCGTCATAAAAAACAACTATAGTATTCAGTCGTCAAAAAGTTTCTCCAACAAACGACATTTCTGATGACCTTGTCACTGCTGGGACTGGGAAACAAGTTATCTAGGCATGAAAGACCATTTCATATTCCCCCAAAAGTTCCGCATTTAATCAGTACGGAATATTTCAAGACATGGTTTTAAAATTTCTGGATTTGAATAGAAGTATTTATTAAGCCCGAACAAGAGCCACCTGCAGTAGAATGGGCAAGCATAGCATAACCTACCCATATGCTATAGGAAGAATTTGTGAACCCCAAGGGTACAACTCAATGTCACTTTTTATACCAGTATAAACAAATTCTTGTTTTCCAAAATATGCTAATTGGAATTATGAGGGTTTATTTTTAAATTTATATTCTTTTGCCATTAAAATCATTAAAATTCATCTGATTACGACCAAACACCATGCAAGATGTATGTGTAAAAGAATTAATTGCATAAAAGAGAATTTACTGTTTTATTTTTCAAAATACAGAATAATGTGTGTTCACACACGTTTGCCGTGTGTTTACTATAAAACTTGTGTGTTAAATCATCTTGCATGAACAATGCATTATACCTACACAATCTTGTAATTTTCCGACAAAAATAAGTTGTGTCCCAGACTTTCCCGCAGTCGTGGTTCACACTTTCTGTTCTGTTCAGTGTTGTACCCATTTTTAAATAGCGAAAATGCAAACTTACAACAACTTTTGAAAATAGTTTCACTTGTTTGAAGCGCTTCGACCTTTACCAAAAATTGGTTTTTTGTTATTGTTTGCGTCCTCGCTTTGGTCAAACTACCACTTCTTCCTAAGACGCAGTTTCATGGTAGTAGTATGCAAATCTGTTAAGTTAACCATAGCTATAGTCCAGTCAAGTACACGCATAATATGAGTGTGAATTTAGTAAGTCGCGGCCCATGTGTCACGACCCACCTCAACCATCGATCCATGTACATTTTTTCTTTCATTTACATGATTTTAATTGAAGTGCATTAACAAAGACTTCAATCGACTTGCATTTCATTTATTTTGGTCCATTGTTCCTATAATTGTGGTGGCTTAGGTTTTTTGTGCTGGCCAGCTTATTCGCAAGCAGCAATAGGATAGGAAAATGGATAATGGATCTAGCGAAACAATTTACGGTACGAACGAGTTTTTGTGTTGCTTCGCTTGACGCTCCCTGCTCGAGCTTCACATTTTTTTTACAACGGTCGGTCAATATTAAAGTCCAATTGAATTAAGGTAGCTTATATAGCCCTAAGTTCTAAGAGTAAGCGTAAACAACGGTTTGAACAAAACGATACAGCATTTGCTGACACATAGGAAGATAATGATGGATATTATGGATACATCGTAAAATATGCCATTTTCTGCCAATTTTCTTTGTTGCAGTTGCAATAATACATTTTTTCACCAGACTGGAGGGAAGCAAACCAAGTAAATTAACACGTTAGACAAAGGAATCAGTGTAAGATGGCATGTCATACTAATAGCATGGAATCCTTCATACTTCCTTTTTACGAGATTAGTTTATTTACCGATACCTCTAGTCTCTTTACTGCTCTCATAAACTTGAGCTACATTCCTTTATTGTCGATTTCTACTTCCTTTCTTGCTTCTACACACAAGTTCTACGATACCCATGCTTCTTCTGTTTTTGTCATTTTATCTTAATGTCCTGAATGAACAGTTCAAAGACCAAAACAACAAACAAACCAATTTGCTTCACTCTTGTAGCTAAAATAGCCATGTTGATTCTTATCTCTGTGTAAATTTCTGATTGAACATATCGATGAGTATTGTAAAAATATTAGAGTAACGTGTCTTACATAAGTTGAGCATGTCTGCTACCTACGTATGTACATGAATCATCGTTACAGACATTAAAGGTGATTATAGGGTCAAGCAAAATGGCTTTTATTACTTTTTTGCACTGCACATGCATTATGGCTTGCCGGCTAACAAAATGCGACATTCGAGGTAGACAACTTCTTCAACTGAAACCACCTCAGAGATTTTTATATGTAGGTACCAGCATTATGTGCTTGTTGTGATTAAATGCATATTATACATAGTTTATAATATGTGCATGCTCCGGTGGTGGCTATTTAATATAATTTAAAATACCCCTTCCTTAACAATAATAATAAAAACCTACGTAAGTAAAATATTTCGTGATAGATTTTCTTTATAAATTGTTTTGCATCATGCCTGAAAAGTTTGTTACATCTCCATATTATGTATTTCAGCATTTAATAATAAATTATATACCGGCTTATTTTCTACAATTCCAAGAAGAATTTATATAAACGCGTCATTGCAAAACAGACAGATCAGATCATCCTTACAAACTCACAACTAATCGTATATAGTCATTAAAACACAGGAATAATAATCATAAAGGATGTGCGTAAGCGTAGGGGGGTGCAGTGTAATAAGATGCGGCTTTGCTTTAATGCTTAGATGCGTCAAGAGCACTGAATCAGGAACGAGGACAAAAAGGTTCGAATGACGTAGATTTTTACACTAATTTGACCTGCCTTGGCATCCATACGTATCTGTAGCGAGACAATTGTGTAGTGTTGTTGATCAATAAATTATATTTAAAAGAATGTATGCATCTTATATGGTGGGTGGTGACGGCATCATAGCAAATCTTTCTAGACATTATCTTTAGCAAACAATATAAGACCAGTTCATATTTCCCAAATGCTGCACATCAACAAACTCAAAAGCCTGAATAACAACTAAACAATGATAAACAAAGTTAAAAATCCTTCCGGGACCGTTTCTTAGAACTAAGTAGCTTACTTAGTGTGGAGGTAGGTGCTAACGTTTTATTACCTTGTACCTATAGCTCTAATTTGCATACCTATGCAATAGAAATCTTCCAAATCAAAATATCCGTAAACCAAACCAGACGTCTACTTTTAATTGCCATGTGTGTGGAACCGTAATGTTATATAGTAGTGTGCCGTTAACTGCGATTTATTGTAATGAGAACAGAGTTATTTATTCTTAAATGACACACACAAATTGTAAGATTCAAGAATTTTACAGTTCGGGAATTAATGACAATTAAGCCACTTAATTTTCTTCTTTGACAAAAAAGCATTTAGTAATTGTAATTATAGATACCATATCTGTTACATCTAAAAAATGTTAAAGCAGTTATTGTTTATCCCGTTAATGAATCAAATACCAAACCGCACACATGATAATGATAATAATAATAGGTAATGATGAAACATCTAATGAGCATTATTTTATTTAGCGTATCAATGCCTAAATGATTTAGGCTAAGTCAATGCACAATTATGCGAATCAGCCAACTCCAAACGGCGGTAATGAGTGTAAAGTGTAAATACCTTGCCCGTACCCCCGTACGTTTTACTATTAAGTCGTAAAAGATATAAACCTTCTCAACTCAACGAATCACGCGACCAGAAAAGCAAGGAGCAAATTGAGAATTAATCACGGAGATCGTCATCGTTGAATTAAGACCTCCCATACACCCGCTTCCGTTTTGATTGCAATACTAGGTATTCATATTCATAACATCCTTCATCAATCACAATCTAGTCTAAATTTTAAAGTAAATTATGTCAAATCAGAATTTCCGACACAGGTTTCCTTATAATTAAGCAATACCTCATTATTATCGGGATATAGTGACCTGTCTCATGATTAGTGATTTACAAAGATGCCCCTGCTGTCTTGAATAGTAAGCAGAACAGTCGACATGCAACGATCGGATTTAATCAGAGTTAAGATTTTCGATTCAAAATGACCATGAACTTAGACTGCAGTTAGATAGTTACTTCGCACCACCTTCTTCAAACAAATGTACCAACTTTCGTTTAAATTCAAATGGACACACGAATCTCAAAGGATCAAATGAGTAAGCAATGTACATTTTAATTTTAATTCTCACTTGTCCGAAAACGCATGGTGCTCACTCCAAACTATTCACATTACTGTCATAATAATTAAAATATTATTATAGTACATTAAGTGAAAGTAGATACATAGCATAACATGTAAAGCGTTTTTGTCTTACGCTTAAAGAGCTGTCGATTTTATCTAATCATAATATACGGAAATAAATCAATATAAGTTACGTCGCACTTTTCTTTTCAAACTCCGTGGCTTCTTAAAAATCAAGTTGAAATTACCTTACATGTTTCCACACGTATGTAGCCTTTGACATTACTGATAAAGGACATAATTTTTTGCTTTCTCCGTTCACTCCTTTTGGATCGATCAATCGATTCGATATGAAATGACAGGCGAACTATATATATGTAATTTGACACAAAGGGCAAAACGAAAGGTAGAAACTTGTTCATCCATGTATCCATCCAGCAAACATATTATTATGCACTTTTCATAGCACATCATGGAGCTCTGGACAGGAAATATTTTCAATGCAAAATTAATGAGTTTTCTTGAATGACATACAAAGAAAGCCACTTGTGTGTGTACATCTTTTTTGTATGTAAAAGGATACGTTTTGTTGTGTAGCTTTTAGGTCAAGCTGTTCTTTTCATTTCTTCCATCTCCCAACAAGCTGGTATTTTGGCTTTGGATTGGTTTAGGAATGAAAGCTATCATGACTATGACGATGACGGTTAACGAACAATATCGATAATGGTGATGTTGGATTGACTAAAAGTTATTGGATGAATACAACATTGAATACGAAATAACTCTACATAGATGGCTAGTGGACGTTAATATTTTTGTTGTATGTCCAGCCAGTTAAACTTTTACTGTGTTGCTTCTCGAACAAGGTTTATAGCAGAAGGGAAGAAAAATCAATACAATAATTTATCGTTAAGAAGAAATTGTCCCTCATTTGGTGAATTTGCTTGGATTGTTTTATTTGCCAAGCTATCTATTCTTTCGCGAGGAAATTTTTTCCTTTCCCTAACTCCACTACTACTAGGTTTTCGCTTTTCATTGTCGCTTTAAAAAAGAACCTACCTATACATTGCGAAACATACTCTCTAGAGAACAACTAAAGGTCAACATAATAGAGCATTTAAAAGCTGCAAATTAAAAAGAAGAAAAAATGTGAATATTGACTAGAAACTTAAAGACAATAAAATAAAAATTTAGAGTAGGGAATCTGACAACATAAACTGAATTTAAAACTAAGAATTTAGCCAAAAAACAGATCTACTGAGTCATAAAATATTTATTACTTAATTTCTTCTTCATCATTATAATCGTCCATTGAGGAAAAATGAAGATTCCCAATGGGTTCTTTGGGAATGGACCGGGGCGAGATGAACAAAATACTCGCGACCAAGAAGCCTACATCAGAAACAGAAGTAAGTTTTTATTATCTTGTTTTCGACTTCAGCAGAGTGTGGATTACTCATTCAAAAAATTAAAAATCCCCATAACCTTGTGAATTTTATATTCATTTATATGGAATTGCTTGCATGACAGTTTATTAAGCGCTTTTGCCCGACTGGGATTTTAGATAAAGTAACAATGAGTTTTACAATTTTTTTGATTGACCATGAACTATTTTACAGTGCAAATGACAGTGGCTACGTCTACATTCGCTGGGGTCGCACTAGTCGGCATGTTTTGTTCATGCATTTGGTTCGCATGCTGTCGGAACTCCTCATCAAAAACGAGGAAAAGTAGGTTCTAAATTTTTTTTTAAACGTAAGGTTAAGGTGCTCGTGAAAAGAAACTAAATGCCCACAGCATGTGTTTTTCCGTTGAATCGCGTGACCTTAAACCTTATTGTTTCCTTTGTTTCGGCAAAGTTTATTGTTTGAAATTCTCCAGAGATGATGCTGACATGATTTTAAAATTAACAAGAAAATTATTTACGACATTCATTTTTTAGAGGCACGAACATGGGCAACAGCCAATCCTGAGGCAGGATCTCAAAATCCTTACAGCTATGATGGCTACACGGATGCTCACGGTTACATGCAAATGAACAACAATGGCGATGGGGTTGCCCCATACGTGAATCCGCCGTGCTCCATGTATGGAGAAAACGGTCTCACAAATGCATATGACTTCAATGATCATTTCGGATTCAATCAAGGAGGAAAGGCCCAAATGAGCACCTTGTTTGGAGGACCTACTTCTGCATATGCGGCTCCAATAATTGGAGCGGGGGAGACGAATCTTAAGGATGTGCCGCCGTCATACACAGCACTATTCTTTGCAGCATCAGATCCATCCACTGGAATGGCAGGAAAGGGGACAGGGTCAAATGCCACTGGCGAGACTCTGTCTGGGTCAATGGATCCACGAGTGACTAGCATTCAGCCCATTCACTTAAAGGTTACATCCAGCACCGAGGAACAGAAACAACAACGGGAGGAGTCTGCGGAAGCAAAAGTAATTAATAAAAGTCATGGAAAATATCCTTCTGACATGGAGGAAGATGACATGGAGGATGCGTACATTAACATGAAGCCAGATCGCAGTACTGCACCCGTATCCTTGATGTCAGTCGAATCAGACCCGGGAAAAGAGGCAGATGAGGACCAGGAAAAAAAGCCCAATAATAATGAAACAAAGTCGATATATGAGGCTCGAGAGAAACCCCCTCCATACAACCCAGGCTATAATATGGGGTACCAGAAGTTTTAAAATTACTCAAGAAAAACAAATACACAAAACAAACATGAATATTTATCACAAACTTTAAAAGACTAGACAGCTAAGAATTTTTAAGCACATTTAGCAAATATTTAGATAAGATAAATATTATGTATTTAAAAAAGAACCAAGTTAGAGTAAGGTTTCTTTGATATACAAATTTCTTCTTAAAATGCAAAATTCACAGAGACAAAGAATACCTTAAAATTCTCATTTGATGACTTCCGGTAGTGCTATTTAACATACATTCCGGTAGATCTATAAATCCATTAAAATTATGAACTTTGATTGGTTAATTTGAGTTTTGAGGTTTAAAATAATACAACAAGCACTGACATCTCATCATTTAGTTTATACATTGTAGTCAAAATAGCAGAAATCCTAACTTTAAACATATATTATACAACATTGTTTTAAATTAAGCATGTTTGTTAAGTTAAATATGCACAATTAAAATTAATTTAGCTTAGACGGCTTGTTTGCGTGTTGTTAAAAACGGTTGTTAGATAATTTATCGATGATATTCCTGTTGTTTATGCTATTTCAGAACCTGCTTTTCATTTAACACAATTAGTTATTAACTACTATTACTATACTCACTTCAATTTAATAAAGATCTAAACTTTTTTTTATAAATATGTGTTATGATGCAGTTTAAATAGATTATTCGTCATTTTTAGTCAAACACATTTACCTTCTCTTAAAATATCCTTTATTTTAGGAAACATCCTAACATCCTTTCATGATTGTTTAAATTTGCATGCTATGCAAATAAATTTTTGATGATAGATAATATGCATTATGCATCTTTTCTAGACGAAACGGTTGAGCTGAAGTTTGAGAAACAAAGGTTCTACAGGTCTGATTTAACAAGCGACGATTTCTGATACGCCATTTTGTAGCATCATTTCATAAATCTCATATTGTCCCTGTGCGCGGATCACAAGTCCCGTAAAGGTCGCTGGAGCCGAAGAAGAGGCGGAAAGGAGAATGCGTGAAGGCAGCAGAGAAGAAGAGGCGTAGTGCGTAGTAGAGGGAAAAAAATACAAGCCAAAAGAAAAGGTAGTAAAAAATGCGGTGATGCGCTGTTGGTTGCAGCAGTGTCGTTTTTCTTTGTGTTCCATTTTACCATTTTTTTGTCAAGCAACTTGTTGTGGCTGTTCATTGATTGACGAGGTAGAAAGGGAAAGGAGACGAGTGAGATTGTTGCAGTTTTCTGTCAGTTAGTCGCGGTTTTAGTGTTCTTGGAGTTTGGAGCTGGTGTCCTTAGTGGTTGGTTGACTGGTTGATAGATCCATTTAATAATTAATTTAGTAAACCTCTCAGGGAACTTATTGTATTTCGTACAGAAGTTGGTAAGTGCTATCAAAACTGTTAATTAAGAGGGATGAATTAGTTTGGAATTTTGATGAGATTGAACGTAGACTATTAGTTATATTTATAAGTGATAAATTTCTAATCTTTGGTTGGTGTTAACGTTAGGGTTAGATTAACAGTAGTCACTGCCATTGGAAAGTTCTACTGTTTTATTCACTTGTAATCATTGATTGATTGATAATTAAGAAAATGTTGAGAAGTAATGTCAATGTAGTTGGTTGATATTTATTTGTTGATATTATTAAAGTTAAGAAATGGAAGGACAGCATGAATAGTTCATAAAAGTCATGTAATTGGGCAATTTAATGTTTAATGATAACGATAAAATTAATTTTTATATTTTTTACAGTTGAAGATTTCACTCTGATTCTCATCCGCAATCCAACAAACAGTTCCTTTCAATCAGTACCAGCTGCTAGAAGACTCACTCCAAAAATAAACATGGTTCGGGCAAAGAAAGAGGCTACAGTCAAGGCTGAGGGTAAGGCTTTAAAAAATGATTGTTTGCTTATCACTATAATTTATAGACACTACTGCTGTGAAGTAGGACTTCAATCGCTTCAGCTGTCACCAGTCAATATACCTGCTAATTTCATTTTTGTTGAATGCTAGGCGTCGTTGAGTTGGTCCCACCAGCTGCTGGCGAAGCTGAGGATGTGAAGAAATCGGCCGGTCGTGGTAAGCGGAAAGGAAAGGATGTGGCTGGGGAAAACTCTCCTCCAAAACGCACACTCCGTTCCAACAGCAAATCAACGCTAGTCCCTGCGAATGAGGTTCATATTTTTTATCCTTAACATAATTAGCAATTTGTAGCCATTAATGTTATCGTCAATAGTATCGTGAATGAATTATTCTTTGCAGACAAAGGAAAAGGAGGCTGCGGTCGAAGAGAAGAAGGGACGCAAAGCCCCTGCCAAAGCTAAGAAAAATGAAGATGAGAACGGAAGTTCAAACGATAAGACAGGAAAAACTGGTGACGCAACAACTAACGGAAATGGTATTGCAAACGAAACTGCCGAAACCTCGTCCCCGAATGAAGAGACCACTGCTGTTGATAAGACTGTCACAGGAAAGGGGAAGAAGAAACCTGAAAAGACTGCTTCTAAGACTGAACTTGTGAAGGAAAGCACCGATAAGGCTGCCGACGACAAAGAGGATGGACTCAAAAATGGCACAGCTGACAAAGAAAAGTCTAAACCGGTGAAAGGTAACAGTGGAGCTGCGAAAGGAAAAAAGAAGGCTGATCAGCAAGAAGTCAAAGAGCCAGAATCTGCTACAAACTCTGAGGAGGGCAAACAATTGAACGAGAACTCAGAGGAGGAATCTAAAGACCAGGAGAAGGCTACATCCGGGAAAGGAAAGAAAAAAGCCGAGAAGACAAAGGACGAAGAAGTAGCTCCCAAGAAAACCAAAAAAGAAGCAGCCGCTAAGCCTACCAAAGCTAGTAAAAATGCCGACTCTGAGGAACAGAAGGAAGAGAAAGACGCCAAAGCTGTCACTGAAGCGAAGAAAGCTCCAACCAAAGGGAAAGGTGCTAAGGCAAAGGAAGTGGCTGTTGAGCATTGGTAAGGAATTGTACTATGTAATTGTCTAATTTCTGTCAACTTAATATTATTTGTGTAGTATTTGTCAACGTCCGCTTATTTTTGTAGTGTGTTGTGTTACCCTAGCTTGTAGCTAGTTGTCTTTGTCCCAGCATGATTAGCTTTTAATTTTGTGTGCACAGTAAATCTTGACGTGTCTTTGGAAGAAATGCAGACAGGGTAAAGAGCATTCTCGCACCCTTCTGCAGTCCTTCTGTCGTATTCTCCTTCAACAAAAACAAAACTCCCAGACGGGGATCTTTTGAAATTGTGTTAATTAATGATAACGATGATGAAGGTAAATACTTTTCTCTTTTTTCATCACATCCTTCGCTTGACTTGCAGTTCATGCTTCGTTTTTATTTGATCTTAACGATTAGCATGTCATCTTATGCTTCATTCACAAAATTCATTGACTAGACGAGTAGTATAGTGCTGAAGTAACAGGTATTGCTATCCTACTCCTTTGGTCAATACGATGCAACGAATTTTATTTTGATATTCGGTGTATATTAACTATTTCAGAGGTAGTGATTTGGTCCGGACTGAAGAAAGGCCCTCCACGTAAAGAAAAGTTTCCATCGGATGAGCATCTAAAGAAGTTGGCTGAAACATATTTAGCTGACTAAGTTTTCTATTGTATCTTTAATTTCTATTGTTGCCTTTCTTGTTTTCTACTATTGTACTCTATGATTATTGCATTCTTTTTTAAATGAATAACTGGTCTGTTTTGATGTAGAAAAAAACTTTTTTAATACTTTCTTACAGTTTTTAATATATACATATTTGAGAACACAATACAAATATAAAACTCGATGGAAGAAGACGCCAAGAATAGTAGAAGTTATTTTATTACATAGTTTCCATTCATTTGTTATGACGCAAACAGTGTAAACGATTTGTGGCTGCTTGCTGATTCCGACATTCTCGAATTGAGTGAAGGAAATTCAATGTTCTAAGTATATTCTTCTACCTACTTTTAACATTATTATCGTATGGCGTGTAACTATTCTTTTTCCGTACTGACATTTTAAGATTAATCTGTATTTTAGGAGGTGTCAAGTTCGTTTGTTTCCAATAAATGTTTGACGTATTTTAGCAAATGTACTCTATATCAAAAATGAAAAAAATAAATGAAACTGTATCTCCAAAAAACGTTTTTACTTATCTTATAATACAATCTATAATTATCATTTCATTTAATAACGTGTTTTGAATATTATTTTACTTTTTACTCATTTGCTAGTTATTTTTAGAACTCATTGAATGTCATCGATGCTGTATGGCCGTAACTGCGATTTTTCATTAATAACTACTACTTTTGGACACATGCATAGAGCAGTTACTCCCTTATTTTTAGTCAATGTATTATGTGTTGCTAATTTGCAAAAGTCCTAAAATTAGAGGGTTTTGTTTTGTCCAGTATCAATGAAAAGTTAAGAACGGTGCGTGGAACGAATTGAGTTGTAAACTCTAGTGTATGTGCTTATATCGAGATGCCGATTGTCCTTCTGTCTGTGGCATTTTTGTCATGTGCAGGGCAGACGAACCCAATGAGTTTTTGTAGCTTGGATGTTGAACTTCACAAAAGTCTTCTCCTTCATTTTCATTACTTTAGTGAGACTCTTGAGAGTATCGTTGACGCTTATGTTGGATTCACTATTCCAGAAAGGTTGTGAACGTGTGAACAGCTGAATGAAATGATATACAAGACAAGTCATCATTATAGACAGAGGCAGAAACAGAAACAACCTTTTATAGCATATTAAAACAGCATTCCGTCCGGCATTCAATCAGAAACAAGTACTCAGCTGCCTTGTACTTTGACCCTGCTCACATCCCATCCAAATCAGTGTGAACTTCCAATAATATTAGGTAATAGTACCAAAGTGAAGTATTATTGGTAAAGAACTACTAAAATTTCCTGCGTATTCAGCTTTGTAAACATCAATTTTATCAGTTGTTGAAAAGGTAAGCTATAAGGCAAGAATATATTTTACAGCTAAGAAAGTCTTAATTATTTTACTTTCGGCTGTTAACACTTGTCCCATAGTGTACTTTCAACAGTTGTATTTACGTATTATTGATTATACGGCTTGATTTAGTTTATAAGGCACATATTTACATTTTTATTCTTTTTTTTGTGTAAGATTTCAACATGTCCCTTCGTGCCCTGGTTGGATGCAAGCGTGTCATTGATTATGCAGTTAAGGTGAGTGAAATAAGTAGTAGTAAAGAAATGAGGATTAGTGTATTTACAAGAGAATGGTTAACTCCCAAATTCATTGTTTAAAAACGCCCATATATATTAGGTTCGCGTAAAGCCAGACAAAACTGGTGTTGTGACCGATGGCGTGAAGCACTCTATGAATCCATTCGATGAAATCGCTGTGGAGGAAGCAGTAAGACTTAAAGAGAAGAAGGTTGTTTCTGAAATAGTTGCTGTGTCATGTGGACCCACACAATGTCAAGAAACTCTGCGAACTGCCATGGCCATGGGTGTTGATAAGGCTATTCATGTAGATATTTCTGCAAAGGACTACGAGAACGTTCAGCCCATTCATATTGCCAAAATGCTAGCTAAAATAGCAACTGATGTGAAAGCTGATGTTGTTTTCTTGGGGAAACAGGTACAAGAAATACTGCTAATCTAACAATTGTGTACTTATTTTATATTTTGATATACTAACATGACACATGACCTAATCGGAAACTTAATTATGTATTACTTACTAACAGGCAATTGATGACGACTGCAATCAAACAGCGCAAATGTTGGCGTCTTACTTGGATTGGCCACAGGCTATGTTTGCTTCCAAAGTGGAAAAGGATGGAGACGGGCTCACAGTCACCAGAGAAGTAGACGGTGGACTGGAAGTAGTGAAGGTTAAGATTCCTGCTGTGATTTCTGCAGACCTGAGATTGAACGAGCCACGCTATGCTACTCTTCCAAATATTATGAAGGCTAAAAAGAAGCCACTGGATAAAAAAACACCTAAAGATTTAGGAGTCGATATTGACCCTCGGATTGAGGTACATAATTTAGTAAATTGTCATTTCTCTGCTTGTCATGTCATATTTCGGGCATCGGACATATTTCCATTAAAGAATAATTAGCTTATAACAAATTGTTCATGATTTTTAGGTAATTTCCGTTGAAGATCCTCCTGTAAGGGAAGCTGGTCAGAAAGTGGCTGATGTAGATGAGCTGATAGCTAAATTGAAAAAGCTTGGAAGAATTTAGCCCTTATAGCTCTGTAACAACTAACGATGCAATCAATCTAGATTGTACTTATGATATTCATCGGGTGAAAGAGTGAAGAATATTCATACATACTAATATAATTCATTTTTGAATGAAGTAGGCTCTAAGCACAAATAATATATTATTCAATCAAAATACAAAATTTATTCGTATCGTAATACATCTCTCTAGTACAAGAATTTCAATTTTTCATCTTGTCTGCCGCGACGCACCAACTTATTTATACTTCAAATTCCTGTCTTGCATTAATTTCTTCATGATTTTCATTTTTCTCCACAACTTTTCTTATTAGCAGTCTCCTGTTTGAAGCTTGTGAGCATACGTTTGTTTCCTTTTCCCAGGGGTTCGAAATCCATTTTTTGTTGTGTAACGCTTGGTTTTGTTAGAGGAAATGACGAGTTTTGCTTTTGTTTTTTAACGATAGACATAGCGTAAGAAACAACCTCTTTTCTTAGAAGAGCATTTCCTTCTTCAAAAGCAGCCAATCCAACGCCTTTCCTTGTAGTCTTAGAAGATTGTATGGTAGGTTTCTCACGTTCTTCAGGGGATGTGGTATTACCCTGACTAGAAGCCATTTCTGCCAATAATCGATATAGCATGAATTGACTGGAGATAGTAGTACTAACAATGTACGGACATTTTTATCCAGGACAACTTTGGTACTGGAGCGGTGGAGCGGGCTGAATGGAAGGATAAATGAGAATAAGGTGTCAAAAGTCCTTGTATAAAACACATTACTACATAACTATTAACTATTATTACGCATAACGCATCTCCTGTCTCCTCCCCTTGCCAACTTTATCTTGTGCAAATAATCATCCACATTATTCTGAATGAAGAGACTTTAGCGAAGTGTGTTTCTCCTCACATCACATCAGTATTAGAAAATCACTTTTAAAATGGGTCAAATTGGTCGCACAGTGGTTCTAGCTAGTCATAGGCAGGCATATGGGAATGGAAATTATGACAATCATTTTATGGGTCATCGTGTGCATAATGCTCAGGCTTACATTGTTTAAATATTTCTCATCTTTTTTATTATTTCGTCCGTTTGCTTACCAACGTTTTTTTGTCAATGTTTACCTGGAAGAACAAGATTAAAATACAGATTATCTGAACATCACGCAGCACAAGGAATTGTCCATTGTGGGAAACAGTTTTCGTTCAAGTAGGTTATTATTATAGATAGCTGAGATGAGATAGAATATGAAATCAGGGTTTTGCATTCATATAAATAAAGTCGCGTGAGAACTTTGCTACATCCATTACGTATGTGAACGACTTTAAAAGCTATTTTAGTGCGTCTAATCAAAAATATTACTTGGAAAGCAAAAGACTAATTAAAACTACTGAAATAACAGATATCCAAAATGGCTTTAGCATCTCATCTGTGGAATATAAGTGTAGTAATTATAGTTTTATATTTTTGTGATGGGATATTATCGCAGGTATTCATTTATATACAGTTAGTTAGGTAATTTTCTATTATAAAGTACGAGGAATTTTTATTAGTTTCATTTTTCTTTACAATTATTATTATTAAGATAATACTTCCCAAGAGTAATCAGACTCAACTTGATGAACCTGACTTCCAATGTCCTGCCGAACAAGGTTTTTATCCTCATCCGATACATTGTGAAAAGTACTATGGCTGTTGGAATTACAAAGTTTCTCGTATCACTTGCCCGAGAATGCAAGTTTTTGATATGAAGTATAGCGGTTGCAACTGGGCAGAACTGACTAACTGTCAAGATAGATTACGCCCAGAGGGATTCCCTGCTCCTATCGGCGGGGGAACTACCGCTAAACCCTTCGACTGCCCGTATGACGTGGAAGATGCATTGTATCCTGACCCGAATGACTGCTATTCCTACTACAGATGCGTTCATGGAACTAGTTACCATCAAAATTGTCCCCCTAAATTGATGTTTAATGAAAAAACTGGCCTTTGTGATTATGAAAGAAATGTGAATTGCAAGGTGTCATAACTTTTGGATAAATTCAAAATTCCTGGCAGCTAATAAAAACGATTTTCATTGTACACTCTTATTACACAATCTTGCACCTTGCACCCGTTTTCACACATCTATATAGCTGTAATTTTCACTACTGGCTTTGCATTACCATGAATACTTTTCCAATCCTTCTTCGCTGGGTAAGCGATGAACCGATGAACGCAGTATTTATTGTCCGAAAC
Organism: Willowsia buskii; assembly: GCA_034700685.1. Classification (NCBI taxonomy): domain Eukaryota; kingdom Metazoa; phylum Arthropoda; class Collembola; order Entomobryomorpha; family Entomobryidae; genus Willowsia; species Willowsia buskii. The sequence goes on from JAQIXW010000177.1 coordinate 23,910, forward strand.
AATAGCATTCTATAAAAAATTTAAAATTATAAACTATAATTGAAAAAATTCTGCGTATAAAATTTCACTGGTATGAACTAGTCAAAATGCCACTGAAAAGCATGCCCAAGGGTTCTTCCTCCAAAGCATCAGGGGGCATCATAAGATTAGTCATATCCGATGGGGAGCTGGAATCCTCGATAAAAAATCTTGGAGCTGACAAGCTTCTCGTAGTCTACTTCTATCTTCCATGGTGCGGTTCCTGTCAAAAGATGAATCCTTCAGTGGATGCTCTCGCCACAAAATACTCGCATGTCATATTCCTCCAGGCAAATGCAGAGAAGTGCCCAGTCACCGCAAAAAAGCATCACATCTACAAAGTACCGTTGTTTCTCGTGTTCAACAATTTAGTTAAAGTCGATCGTGTCGAGGGTGCTTCTCCTAGTGAGTTGGAATCCAAAATTCGTCGCAATCTGGCTGACATTCAGTTTCAAAAGAATGGAGTTCCGCCTTCCATTCCATCACCGGGACAGGTGGTGTTGCAGCCGACAAAGATGATGGACGTTTCTCAATATTTCAATAAACCTCAGTGTCGTTGCATAAATGACCTGACACCGACTCCATTTCAAGCATTTCTTGAAGGCAAAAAGCTGGTTTCTGGGAAAGGGCTTGGTCGACTGATTCTAGTGTATGCTTTCAAAGAGAAAATGGTCATTTCCGGTTTGAAAATTAAAGCGCCTGTTTACTCGGGTCCCAAAGTACTACGGTTTTTCGTGAATTTGTCGAAAGTTTTGGATTTTGCAGTGGTTTCTCAGATGTCATCAACTCAAGAATTAATGTAAATATATTATGAGATATGAATACTTTAGTCATACATATTTTCTAGGTGCGTTCCAATAATACCTGCCTGTTTCATCATTTTCTTTTATTTCAGTCTGACCGACGAGGATCTGACAGGGGATCACACTATTGAACTTAAATCTGGTGGTTTAGTAGGTGTAGAAAACTTGCAAATTTACATTCCAGAAAACCAGACGAAAAATCGCAAGACAGAAATCGAGTCACTTTCAATCATGGGAGCTCCTCAATCTTTGACCACATTTGCAAATATGGATGCTTCAGCTCTTGCCACGATTTCACTGCCTACCAATAATGCTGAAAGTACCAGTAGTGATGTGGCTCGAAAAGAACATCCCCGCATCTCCAATGCTAATGACAAATCCAACAACGAAAAAGCCAAGGGAAAAGTTGACGCATATGCATATACTTAAGAACTTTGAAATGTGCATAACATGTATCAAGTCAAGTTGTGGAACGGATGAAAATTATTAGCACTTTTGATTTAAATGTCCAAATTACAACTTCAATTTGCTGAAAACTTAAGAAAGATAAATGGGAATTATATACAAAAATGAGAATTACGAATGCATTGTTTAGCAAACAGACCCTTGAATAAAAAAGAGATTCAACGAAGTTAAGGTATGATATGTATTTTGTACGGAGTTTTATTCTTAAATATACGCCTGTGCTAAATAGTTACATAATATACTTCATTTTTCATGAGCTTGAGGAATGAAGAGTATAATTTAACTCTGTTAGACTAATGACATCATTGACAAGTAAATATGTCAAAAGTCCGAATCCATGTGTGGACTGCTAATCCTTTGGAGAAGTTAAGTTAATTTTATCCATGACATAACACAGACAGATAATCATATTTAACAACAAAATGAAAAATATGAATGAACATGATGATGTTATTATCAATATGGGAGATACGTTTATATACGTTTATATACCATAAATACGTACATTCGTGGTACACAGGCATGATTTATTTGCTTTACACAACATCAATCATGCTCGCCTACTAACTACAATACATTATTGCATGAAGATACAAAATTTTTCACATATTATGCTCGGGCTTTTCAGAATTTGTGGCAAAGTTTTTTTTAGTATTTCTACTACAGGCAAGGTTGACTGGTGAGAAGAAATTAAACTTTGTGATAGCCATATGCATATACTTTGCTCCTGAGGTCGGCATTGCATTGGCACCCAAGAACTAAATGCATAAAACCGATTATATTCAGATTGTCCAGTTTTTTACTAGCTACATAGTTTTACAAACATCAAAACAAAATATACATTTTGGTTCTTGATGATCATAATAACTTTGTAATTCTCAGAGTTAGTTCAGCATGTATATTCATCAACAGCGTGACGTTCCATTATTTACTAGTTCTGCAGTTACTGAGTAGTTCTTTCGCATTCGTTATATTTCGCCATTCAATTATGACTTTGTATGTATGTACATAACTAAATGCATTGTTGACTCATGTTATAACTCATCACGAAATTGAGAATGAGCATGAAAAACATACTGCTATATCTTTTGCTTTCAGTCTAGTTACAGTTACACGTTACACTCAAGTCACAGATCAGCATTCAACTCGTTCCTTCAAAAAATGGCAAATAGGCAAGCCAAGCTTGTGCTTGAAACACATCTAGAATTGCAGACACATTCATAACCTTGAGAAAGCGGTTCTGTATCTGTAATTCTGTGTTCGTTCGTTCACTCCGTCCTTCACCAAGAAGTGTAAAGAACTTCTTTTTGCTATTCTATGAGGATCTCATAAACATAATAAAATACGATGGTGCTAATTACGTTGCTAATATATTTTATCACTCTATTATTTTTGGGGTTTGTCAGTTTGTTTTTGGTGCTCTACTACTTGGACTGGAAAAGATGTCAGTATTTTCGTCGACAGGGTGTTCCGTACATCAAAGGAAACTTTCTCAGACTAATCCAGATACTCACTGGAAAAGTATCCTTGGCAGATGCAGAAACGTATTTGTATGAAGAATGCTTGAAAACTGGAAGCCCATGCGTGGGTCTTTCCGATGCTCTTGGACATGTGTACATGATCACAGATTTGGACCTCACAAGAAACATCTATGTGAAGGATTCTGATCACTTTATCGACCGTCGTAAATTCTCGTCCCCACAAGCTGATAAATTAACAAATAAAATGTTAATAAGTTTGGAAGGAGAGCATTGGAAAGGAATGCGATCGAAACTGAGCCCAACATTCACTACGCGTAAAATTAGGAGAATGTTTTCAATTTTTGAAAAAAGTAGCCAAGACATGTGTCAATTCCTTGAAAAAAATGGGTCTGGGATAATCTCTGGAAAAGACCTTGACCTTCGGGAAGCATATTCGAAGTATGCAACTGACGTGATTGCCAATTGTGCCTTTGGCATTGACAGCAAAACATTTGATTGTGAACCAGGGAAAACACCAGAATTTGAAGAAATGGCAGCCCAATTCCAATTCAAAATCAGTATCAAAGTATTCATAAAAGTTCTCATTGTCTCGTTGTCGAAGACACTTGCAGAGTGGCTACGCATCCAAGTGTTTGATGCTCAAGCACAGGAATATTTTCAGAGAGTGATAAAAGGTGTACTAAAACACAGAAGGAAAACTGGACAGAGGCATGATGACTTTTTGCAATTGATGTTGGATGCACAGCAAGGGCTCCTGAAGAGTGAGGAGAATGCTAAAGAAACATTAGAGGTTATGACGGGAACAAATGAAGGAAAAACAGGGGCTGAAATAGGAAATAATTTTGCGGAATCGAGTAGAAACCTAACAATTGACGATGACGACATTGTTGCCAATTGCGTATTCTTCTTGATTGGGGGCTTTGATACAACTCAATCTCTCCTTTTATTTGCGACCTATCAACTTGCTCTGGAGCAGGAATGTCAAGCAAAACTTAGAGAGGAAGTTAATAATGCATTTAAAGCTAACAATGGAAAATTAACGTATGACGTTGTTCATGGAATGAGCTATTTGGATATGTTCATTAGTGGTAAAATAAAAATTGGCAAAGATAAGTAGCACATCAAATCGGGGTGTATTGATACATCTGCAAAAACATAATACTTATCAACAGAAACGCTAAGGTACTTTCCACCGGCAGGACGTACTGAAAGACTGTGCACAAAAGACTACAAAATGCCAATTGAGAATGGTCCGGTGATTGAAAAGGGATCAATTATTGCGCTGCCTGTCCATGCAATGCAGAGAGATCCTCGTTACTATGAAAACCCAGAAAAGTTCGACCTTGAACGATTCCTTCCAGAAAGAAAAAGCAAAATGCATCCCTACAGTTTTGCACCGTTTGGTCATGGTCCTCGCAATTGCATAGGTACAATATTTTGACAAAAGATATGCACCAAACATAAAAATTGACTAATGTACATTACTGAATTACTGAATACTTTTGTGTAGGAATGCGCTTCGCTCTTACTGAAGTTAAAACAGTGATAGCCACATTAGTTCACAAATTCAGATTGGAACCTTGCAGCAAAACGGCTATTCCCATGAAATTTGCTAATGTCTCAACGCTTAAACCGGTGAACGGAATGTATGGCTTAATATTCGACCAGTTGGTGAAGAGTGAAATTTTTATATTTATTGATACTGCAGCATCTTCCATTTTACCAGTATTACTAGGTAAATACAACGATGTTTTCTACCTTTGAATATTTTTACTCGATTTGAAAACACTCGGCATGAACACTCATGTACACCCACGTTATGAAGTGATCTTGATAACTTGATGTAAGCTCATGACCATTATAAGTGGACGGATACCATTATACACTTCTATCGTTTACTATATTAGCAACAATTCATTAACTGTGAATTGAAAGTTGTTGCCTTATACTGCATAAATGCATTGTTTTTTTCCGCCGGATATGACTCATACGCACTGTGTATATACGTCATCATACGTGTCATTACTAGCTGGTAATTTCAGTTGCACCTACAACCTAGTTAATATTCGACTTGTGTGATGAAAATAGGGTATTATTTAAATTTATTGTATTATTTCGTATACTGTGTAGTGCATTAAAGTAGGAACATTTACGTAATGGGTGCTATGATAGTTTTAATAAACTACAGAGCAATGAACTAAGAACTAACTACAAATTCTGCATTTAGCGACAAAAGCTCGTCATATTTTCCCAAGTAATTGACATTTTACAAAGTTATTACATACGTAAATACAAGCCACCCGAACAGAATTAAATTCCTTTCATCCATGATATTGCTGATTGCTCACATATGATATGATGGTACATAGGATATCCGTTTGTCTACTTTTGGGTGTTCATAAATGAATATTATATACCTATGGACAACACTATATTGTGCGGTGATTTTTCATCGCTGTATATACCAGTCGGTACATAGTCCAGCAGCAGCTTAGTGTTTTATGACTATGGCCATATGGCGGCCATAGATAATCAATATATCGAATATAATAATTCTTTATTGTCATAATGGTTCCCACATAAAGTGGCATATTATACCATGGACATATACAATCACACATTCATGAGCTCAGACTTTTTTTATTCTAAACATCACTGGCTTGCTCTATGGAACATAATGGGATAATGTACAGATTGAAATCATGATATTTTTAGCATGCTCCGTTGGACGCATAATCAGTTGAAATGGTCTTATATTTTCATCATACCTACATAGTAAATACATAGATGCTGCTTAACAAAAGTAAAAAAACTCACTCCTACATGCAATACGTAAGCAACAGTTTTTTTGCTCCTAAAAATCTGTTGTCTGTATTCACAGATGAAGGTCAAATTCACGTGGCGGTCGTTACTACAACATTTTCAAGTCGTATTCCTAATGGCTTAAAAGTCATAAACACCATTTTGATAAACAACAGAACAAACCAGCCTGTGGGGACCATCAAATTAAACATAATTATACGTATTTACGTGCAAGCATTGCTGCATGCATGCACACTGCGACTGCGAATGTCCATGTCCAAATTACTACTATATAATACTCTCATTTATATACATAGTTCGTTTTATTACTGATAACGATAAAACGCTGAAGACGCAGTAACTATAATTGTTAGTGTGATTTTGACATGGTACTGACAACATCAACTCGGCAGAAAACCAGCGTGTGTTATGTTAGTGTTGAACCAAATTGGTAATGTGAGTGTTATTCACTGGTCGAGTCTGCAAAATTTTCAGAAATACCCTTGGTAAAACTAAGCAGTATATCCAAAAACTATTTTAAAAAGGAGTTTCAATAAGTCCATTTAAATCATATAATTATGGCAGTACTTACGCTAATTGCGGGAGTGGTCCTCTTCGGTATATTGGCTCTTATTGCCCTTCTCTTCTATCAAAGTTGGAAACATACGAAATACTTCAAAGATCGGGGAGTTTCCTACATTGGAGTGGGGCTTTCTCGCTTATTTGGTTTTATCACTGGAAAAATTACCATGTATGAAGCGGAATTCCTTATTTACAAAGATGCGAAGAAGACCAATAGCAAAATTGTGGGGTTCTCTGACAACTTCATTGCCCCTTCTTACTACATCACTGACTTAGAACTTTGCAAGCACATTTATGTAAAAGATTTTGATCACTTTGTGGACCGTCGCTCGTTTTCCAACCAGAAGTCTGATCTTCTTTTAAAGAAAATGCTGATTAGTCTTGAAAGTGAACATTGGAAAGGCCTTAGATCCAAACTGAGTCCTACGTTTACCACAGGAAAAATCAAAAGGATGTTCACAATCTTTGACAAGAGTAGCCAGCGCATGTGTGACTACTTGGAAAAGGCTATTGGCCCTAATGGTGGAGATTTCGACATTTGTGAAGCATATTCCAAGTATGCCATGGACGTTATTGCCAACTGTGCTTTTGGTATTGATAGCAAATCATTTGACAGTGAACCAGGGAAAATGAGCGAATTCGAAGAAATGGCTCTACGATTTCAGTTTCGGTTCAATGGAACGGTGTTTATAAAATTTCTAATAATTTTGGCTGCCCCAAAGCTTGCAAATGTACTCGGATTAGAAGCAATTGATTCAGAACCACAGAGATACTTCCTCAGAGTTATTAAGGATGTAATGAAGCGTAGGAGGGATAAAGGTGAACGTTACGATGATTTTCTCCAGTTGATGATGGACACCCAAGCCGGGCTTTTGAAGAATGAAGAAAATTCAAAAGAAACGTTGGAGGTGATGACAGGAAGTGAAGCTGGTGAAGGGGAAGGAGCCAAAAATCATTTTGCAGAGTCACAAGAAACCACTTTTAAATTTGAAGATGATGACATAGTAGCAAATTGTGTGTTGTTCTTGATTGGAGGATTTGACACCACACAATCCTTGCTAATCTTTGCAGCTTATCAACTGGCTTTGGAACAAGAATGTCAGCAGAAATTACGGAATGAAGTAAAAGAAGCAATGGAAGCGAACAATGGAAAGTTAACTTACGAAGCGGTGCATGAAATGAGCTATTTGGACAATGTTATTAATGGTTAGCTATGGTGTATCTGTAGATATACATATTTATAAACGGGAGAAAAGTATAGGTGTAAACCTTTGTTATTGTAATTTTTACAGAGACACTTCGTTTCTTTCCACCTGCAATACGAACGGAACGTAAGTGCACGAAAGACTACAAGATTCCAGGAACGGAAGTGGTTATAGAAAAGGGCACAATCGTATGCTTACCAGTGGCACCCATGCATCACGACCCAGAGCTGTATGAAAATCCAGAAAAGTTTGATCCAGATAGATTTTTGCCTGAGAACAAAAGTCAGAGACATCCTTACGCGTTTTCACCGTTTGGGCATGGTCCTCGGAACTGCATAGGTACGTATGCATAGCTTTTGTTTTGATAAGTAGGTCGATCATTTTGTGCACGTATTTATATGCAGAAGGAAATAAGTTTTATATGCAGAGGGAAATAAGTTTTATATGCAGAGGGAAATAAGTCGCACACATGAAAAACATTTTTCAAGGTTTACTATGATTTTGCATGTTTTTTTTTTGCATTTTTATAGGAATGCGGTTTGCTCTTACAGAGGTGAAAATGGTGATTGCTACTTTGGTACATAAGTTTAAAATGGAGCCATGTGGACGGACGGATATCCCTGTTAAATTTGCAAACAACTCTTCTTTGAAGCCATTGAATGGAATGTGGCTAAATGTCGAACGTATACGTGAAGAGAGTGAAGAGTAAATTAATTGTGAGAATTCATTTATTTATACAAATGTCGAACGATCATACAGGTGCATACATACATGTCCAAATGTCGAATTTATCTGTAACCTAATATGTATACAATGGAAAAAGTATTGTTGATGTTTTTGGTGTATTTATTTGTGTATTATATATATTAATTATTAACGAGTTCAATGGTACAAGCTTTAGCGAACCATTTGTAACCTTTGGATTCAATCTTTGAATTCCTTTAACAACTTATTTGTAAGAAAAAATTAAAGAAAAGGTAATAAGCAAATATGTTTTTTTATTATGTTGTTGTATGTATTTGGCATGAATTTTTTACGAATAACGAATACTCATGAATTGTCAATTCAAATGAAATTTTTATGATGCGGCGAATAGTTCCCTTTCCTCTTCAGCGAATATGATATTGTGTAGTACATACATATAATTTCATCAAGACCACAGGGGATTAGCATTGTTTTCAAGTTTCCACAGCGCACAAATCTAAACTGTAACGTAGCTGGCTGGAGTTTGTTCTACTGACTGCTATTTTTGAATTCTCTAAGGATCAGGTCCTAAGATGATGTGGTTACTAGACAACATTAAATTTTTGGGTTTTTCAGCCGTCAAGCCGTCATTTATGTTAACAACCAGATGAAATATACTGGTAGTTGAAAACTGCGAATTAAAAATATAGTTTCTCAATGTAATGCGTTTTGTTGTGATGTGTGTTGCTTGAAAATATTAGTCTGGAGAAGCAAGCATATTAGCTTTCATCTTCACCATAGGGTAATTAATTATTTAAAGACACTTTCTGTATGCTTTCATCGCAGCTTTGAAATAGAAACTTTTAACAAAGCACGTGTTTGGAAATTACATATTTTTAAGTAGCAGAGAAAAATAAAATTGAATAGGCATGCTTAGCAGCTCAGCAAAATTGTTGCCAATAATAAGTATTAAAAGCTTCTATAACTTTCCTTTTGTAATGGATAATAAAAGGAAGAAGTATGTTCTTCCATGGCTCACAATAAAAGCTCTCAAGTGCGTTTCTGTTTCTTAATGGAAGGAATAAAATAGCACGTTAATGACTTCGAATTCAAAATATTATGCATACAACCAGCAACTTAGTAGTGATTTTAAACATTTAAGTTTGTTTATGTTGCTAATAAATAATGTTAATCTATATTTCATATCTTTCATGGTTTAAGTCACTTTTTTACACAACTTCCAAGTGGTGGTGGTCCTCAGAAGTGGTTTCCAAGTTATGATATTTATTTTTCTAAATTTGCATTCCCAGCGAATTTATCATTCCATCCAAGTTAACTACTCAAATTAATCTGGAAAACACATGTTTATTTGTACAATAAGTCACTATAAGCTTATACTGTTCAATGGCTTTAAAATATCATATATTGAAGGGGGTTTCGTCTTTTTTGGGATTGTGTCCAACGATGGTGATTACAAAATCCATCATTTTAGGGCTAATCTACAACCTGTGGAGGGTGGCATTGATATTTGAAACATTTTATGCCTTTTATCTCCACTACACATATTTGGTACCCTCAGTGAGAAATCAAGCAACCAGATTTGTTAGAGTTGTTTACGTAGTGACTCCAATGATTTCATACCTACCTCTAGCCGTCCTCCGGACGACTTTACTGTTTTCAGAAGTAACGAATTTCAAACATTTTCGAACTAAAGTAAAAAACGTAATCAACGATTTCAATGAATTTCAAAGAAAATATCCATTCACACGACAGAGTTCCGTGTTTGGTTTTACAAAAACCGAGACTCTTTATTTGATCATGATCGTCCTGTCGTACGGTAGAAATTGGTTGAGAGTCTATGCTATTGAAATGACAAACAGAAGTAGAACGGCATGGTCTGCTGGAAAATCAAGACCTTGGTACAAAACGGCCGATGGCATTTTTAAGGGGGCTGTTGTGGAGCTGACCTCGTTTGATGTACTTTCTCTTTTTGTTATAATTCTGTTATCATGGTTCCAACATGCTCTCAAGCGTTTAAGTTTAAGCATGCGTGAGAAATTGGTTGTCTGGAAACTTGCCGGCTCTAAAATCAGTTTTCATTGTGAAGGTAGCAATGCCATAAATGAGCTTCGTTTTTATCAAGCGTTAACAAAACTATGGATTCCCACAAGACGGACAGTAGGGTCGATTATATTTTTTAATTTCTTAATTTGGATGATAACTCTAAATTTTGCAAGTTTTTTCTCGCTCTGCTTGACCAATGACAACATGGGAAAGTATTCTAACCTCTTGCAAATTACAGCACAGTTAAATGTAGTGTGCATTCTTCTGAGATTTATTTGTGTGGACAATGCCGTACATAGTTTGGACATTCAGGTTTGGAATTTTACATAAAACGTTCAAGATTGTTGAAACTTTAATTCGCATGTATTTTTTCCACAGGTAAAGGAAGTGGATAAACTAATATTGGAAATTTTAGCTCATTGCCAACTGAATCGGGTTACCGGGTTTACCACATGAGCAGTGTGTGGTGACGAGTGGTTTCGATTTTTTCTTTTGGAGAATAATGTCAACATTGATCCGTATAATGTCACAGCATTGCATTTTTTTCATATCAAAAGATCCACAATTCTGCAGGTATAATCATTCTCATTTCATGGTTATTTTATCGATGACAAATCAATTTACATATTTGGTTACTTTAACTAATCGTCGGACAATTTATAGGTTTTAAATACAGCGTCAACTTATCTAATTGTTTTGCTACAATTTCGCCAGTCAATTATTTCAGCATCTAATGCAGCCACGGCGACGAGGGGTTGATACATATTAAGCCTTACAAATAGAGGTCAACATTAATATTATTTTAATGCAAACGTTTTATTAAAGTTAAGTACCTTTACCTTGCATGCCTAATGGTCCGTCCCTTTACATTATATCATGCCCTTCAATAAAAATTATTGACAAAATATATTACATATTATGTGAAAATTAGAAAAGTGGAAAAACATTTTATTCATTATTCCAACTCCATTAGAAAATGACAAGATGAAGAAGATAAGAAGATGCTTTTAAGTTTGAGATCAAAGATAGTTTTAAGATATGTATTAGGAATACATGGACGTGGGTAATAATACCACATATATGACATTTGACCTTAGAAAGAAATTTGGCAAATTATCTGTTTTCATACACGGTGTTTCGACTAGTTGACATTAACAACCCATTTCTTATCGACATTAAATCGTATGTAAAAATAAAAGACAATTTCTCTTCTTACTAGCCGTCATAAGCTTTATGGAAACAGTAACAATGTTAAACAACCCAAAATATGCGAAAAATAGCTAAAACCACACCTTAAAACCTTGAGGTTTATTAAATACTTACGTCCTTGTACATTATGTACTTTTGGATTTGACCATCTTAACAAGTTTCCACTTAAAACTTTTAAGCTTTTGAGAGAGATTTCGTTCTTTAAATTAGAGTAAAACTTACAGTATGGCCAGTAAACAACGTAATTACTAATTACCCGTTATTACCGTGACTGCACTTCTTATTAACAGTTTTGTTAGTTCAGCGTGTTCTCTCTGCACAAGTCTTATTTTGTCACTGAAAACAGCACCATGGTGAACAAGTTAAAGTTTCTCAAAATCTACGTCGCATTTATGGGAGTCGCTCCAGACTGCATTTACAACCGTAGAATTTCAAAAGTTATCTATAATTTCTGGAGACTCCTAATAATTTTCATCAATCTTCACACAATTGATATGTACATCGTATACCTATTGCTACAAATCAAACATGATTTCGGAGCTGACAAAATGAGTCGAACTCTACTACCTTTCGTTCAAGTTGTCTTTGTTCTCACACCTCTGATTACTTACATTTACATTGCATTTCTCAGAGTTTTCATATTTATTGTCAATATTTGCAATATTTTAAATTTTAAGGGAAAATACGAAGAAATCAGATTTCAGATTTTTTCATTTTGCGAAAAATACCCAGATGTAAAAGTTTTCAACACAAAGCTTTCTAAGCAAGATTGCTTTTACCTTTTAATGATGGCATTGTCTCTGGCAAGAGATGCCGCCAGGGCTTACTCAATTGAAATGTCAGTTAGAGATGGCTTAAAAGGTCATGTTCATAGGCCATGGTATAAAACCAGCACAAATTGCTTCAAAGCTTTTCTTGCGGAACTTGACTCTGTTGATACGTTGTCTTTGGTAATTATGTTCATTCTGCAATGGTTGGCAGATTGTATTGAATTTTTGGACTTTAAATTTAAAGAAATTCTTGTCAGAGGAGGAAGAAGATGTTATTATAAGGCTGAAGTCAGTAGTCATCGAATTCAGGACAGACAATTTTCTGGAACTGATTGTGTTCGCTATTACGAGGATTTGTTAGTTGTATGGCAAAAACTGCAATTTGTAGTTGGGTGCATGGTGTTTGGCAATTTTTTCCTTTGGATGGTGAGCCTCAATTTCACAGGGTTCTTTGCTCTGTCCACCAATTCAGATTCTGGCAGATGGTGGCGGTGGTACAGAACCACCGCACAAATTAATGCAATATGCATTCTTATCCGATTCTTATTCATTGACAACGTTGGTCATGAATTGGACAAAAAGGTATACCATGAACTTTTTTTACTCTACTCTATTCCATTTAGTCGAAGTCCTAAGCGAGTTTGTCTGATTTCAGTTGGATATGATGAATAGAACCCTCCTAGTAATTACAATGAAATGTACAAAATGGCATTTGCAACCACAACCAACTTTCACCAGTCGGATGTATAAGAATTCATCGATCAAAACAATTGCATATGAAATTAGATCACGCCTACAACCGAAACGAGCAGTTACGACGAGATATATCACATGGCAAGACGAAATCCTTTCTTTGTCGCTATTGGAAAAGAATGAAAATATTCAGCCGTTTTCAGTATCCGCTTGTCACTTTTTTAGGCTTAAACGAGCTGCCATATTCCAGGTCAGTATAGGTATGTCAAAATTAAACTCTCATTTTTGCAAATGCTATAAGTTAACGCATTGGAAAATCCTTAATTTGTAACAGATTTTGTACACAGTTTCTACTTATTTAATCGTCCTTCTTCAGTTCCGCATGTCATCAAAAGCTATTATAAACGGGAAAGCAAAACTTTAGTTACGCATAGTGCAATAAGATTCAAGATACGATACATCACATTCGCCCTTGAGTAAGAGTGAAGAAAATGTGACAATGATTCTGCAGTTTGCAGACAAAATGAATAATGCCTTGTTTTTATAGAGAAATTAAATTATTGTTTTCTTCCAATAACCATATTATTATTTATTTACAACATATAAAACTTACTTTCATTCTGTTTGCTTTCAATAAATTTGGGTGCAGTCACACTCACACCTCCAGCAAACGGATCTATTACAACCCATTCCTTCGGATGGTATAATTTTCCATACAGTTTCTGCCGAAATTCAGGTTTGTGTTGAAACATTGCGGAATTAAACGCTGATGTAATTACAATCTTTCTGATATTTTTAATCAAATATGCAGCCCACCATGAAAATGTACTATTTGGGAAAATAATATGCTTACACATAGTAATCAAATAGAACTCATCAATGCTTGAAAGTTGCACTTCACTTGAAAGACTCTGAGACGCAAACACCATATCATAATGATCCATTAAATCTTCCAACTTTGCCTTAGCAAAATTTTGGTCATCAGAAAAGATGAAGAAAACTGGAGTCATGCCACGGCTTGACAAAATCCTAAAAATTAATCTCATCGCCTTACGTTGGAAAGATATTGGCACAAAGTACTTCATATTTTTCGCAAAGTCCCCCTTTCTCACGTGCACCGCAACACTCTCGGTGGAGTTACCGATCTTATCAATGATATGCTTGATTTTCTCTAGATTGATGGCCCATTCATGGAGCTGAAACATTGATCTGACTTCTTGTTGATAGCCTCGCCAAAACTCTATTGATTGACAATAATAATCCTCGTGTAATTGAACCAGTGAATCATTAGTGTTGTCGTTTGTATGAATGAATTCCCTTTCCAGAAACTCTTGATCATTTGGATATATTATATTGTGTACACTACTGGTTTTATCAAAGACGTTCTCCAAAGGAATTTTAAATTGGTCTAAAGCAAACTCTCGACTTTGTGCCTGGAAATTTCGTTTACTAGATCTTGCAGGCGAATGATAAATATATAGTGGCCAACTTAGGTCCCTTGCAAGTGCATATGAACATGCATATTGAAAAAGCTGGTTTCCAATTCCAAGTGTTGGCTTCACTTTCAAGATTACTCCTGGAGGCTTCAGTAGTTGGTAGTACATGTTTTTTACCAATTGTCCTTGTTCTGGATCATTGTCATTTCCAAAGATATTTAATCGGTTGTAAGGGCCTCTGTGTGATAAACCGACATTCCTTAAAACTGCAAACATCTTTATCTTCAATAGTGCGCTACTGTATTTATTAAATACAGTTAAATAACCGGTGAATAATATAAAAAGAAGCAGTGGAACGCTGAAACGTAAGAGTCGATGCCATCGCTTTGATCTTCGTCCACAGAGTACAGCAAAGTTTCGATCCATCCGGAAGAATTCGACAAGAGTCATTCTTTTTATATAAAAATTGTTGCAATTATTGCAAGTACCTGCATATTATAAAGAAAATGGTCAACATGTTAATTTTCAAAAGAAAAGCAACATGTTATCACGCTTATTGACTTATAATTGGAAACAATGCCATTCAATTCACAGTTGCTTTTCTGCAAATTTCTCATGCTACAATAATGGAAACCAAGAAATTGTAAAGTGCGAATTATAAGTCTCAACACGATGTAAGTTGACAATAAAATTGCTTACCAAATGTTGCTCTGAATTCGTTGTTTGACTACTGTAATCAATCAAGAAGCAAAGCACTATTCAAAATGAGAAAGATTAATTAACTCTTCATTATATATAAGACACATACACAATTTCAATGTTATGTTCCAAAATAAACTTGAATATTTTATAAAAAATAAATATTGGACTAATCGTCCGGAATTAGTCGAGTTCCTCAATAACAAGCACTATCGAGTACTGTGTCATTCAATATTGGGCAGTCTAGGATTACAAATTATCTACCATACTTCAGATCAAATATCACACGATGTAACGAATTTTCAATTGTATTAATCTAATATTTGCTACACACACATATATTATTTCGAATTTAAAATATAGACTCTAGAATGATATTCAGTTAAAGTCAAAATTCGTGCGATAAAATATTTCGTCTCCAATTGAAAATAGTTACAGCAAGTAGGTTCCAAACTAACCACGATTGCACGATTAAAAAGCTTGCTCAAGTTTTCATTTTCATTCAAGATTTTACTTTAAAATTGACTTGAAGATTTTCATGCGACAAAGAGACTAAAATTGTATTGTGTCTTACGATATCTGACATTTGATGAAAACTAGCAAGAAAAAGTTAAGTCTTGATTCAAAACTTCTTTTCAAGTTTCCAAAAATGTACATGTTGTATTTATACGCAACGTTATCCACGAAAAAGACTCATAATATTTGGAAGATAAGTTGGAAAGGTGTATGTATGTATAATGCTAAAATTATGGTTGGGTGGGAGATAAACTTTATATAAAAAACGTTGCCATTGAGGTTAAAAACTTTCCCTTATAATTATAATTAAAGGTTTGTAGATACATAGTATTCTATTCTAACCTCAAGAATGTGCAAAATTCTGCAAAATATCTTTGTGGTCCTATTAGAATCTTAATTAGTTGTACAAGTACTGAAACTTTGTGAAAGTGCTGTTTATTGGTATGTCTGTCAACCTTGCATTTCTCCTCCGTATGAAATTTACGACCTTAAGAAAACGAATATTATTTTGCATTCCAATTTTTATCCAAATCTTGGTGGAAAAAAATGGATGTTAATTTGTATAAAGATGTATGCATAAGCTTTTATTGATCCTTTACTTTCTCCGCTGCAAATTAGGTCACGCCAGGCAATCTCAGAATTTGCTACTTGCATGTGCAAGTATCATAAATACACAGGTTTGCTCCAATGTTTGTATAGATAAATACTACAGACGACAACTACTATAGGGATATTGTACTGAGATATGAGATTTTTTATAATAATGTGATTAAGTGATCTGGCACAGATTAAAAGAGATTTGTACATACTATATATATGTATGTGTACCTTGCGTTTAATCAAGGTACTAACTATGAATGGATGTGTAAAAAACGAAACATTTTATTTCTGAAATGTCGTATTTTGAGACAGGTATTATAGAGATGCATGATTGCATACTCTTTTTAAAACACACACAGGGACCCACAGAATGCAAATGCCATATATTATATATGCCATTGTATAACAAAATGAATAGCTTGGTAGTTCGAATTGAATGTCTGTAAACAAAATTTATTTTATTTCCAATAATTGGTTTTTGAAGAGTTCTTAACAAAACCACCTGTAAACGGATCAATAACTATCCACTCTTTGGGATGATAAATTTTTCCAAATACCTCTTGCATAAACCAATCCCTCCTTGAAACAACTGCCCCGAAAAACGTGGGGTTAAAAGCAGAGGCAATAACGATTTTTTCTAAATTTGTATTCAGATATGCAGCCCACCACGAGTAAGTGCTATTAGGTAGAATAATATGTTTGCAAAGCGTCATTAAGTAGAATTCTTCTATAGATGTGGAGTTGGGCAACTCCTCCGACACAAACACAAGCTCATACCTTTCTCCAAAATCCTTTAGCTTCTCTTTAACATACCGAATATCGTCAGAGAAAACAAAAAACACTGGCTTTCTCTTGCCACGCTTATCTAGAAGATTGATCATTTTTCTAATTGCGTGTCGCTGGTATGCTAACGGAACATGAAATCCTTTCGTTACTGTAAAGTCACCTCTTCTCACATGAACTACTACGCTTTCTCCACTATTTTCAATTTTGTTCATTATCTCTCTCAACTTTTCTTTATTCACTGCCCATTCGTGAGGTTTAAACATTGCTTTGATTTCTTCCTGATAATCTCGCCAATACTCAATTGACTGGCAATAGGCAACTCCCCCAAGGGAAACGAACTGTTCGTCAATGTCCTTCCTGTGAAGGAATGTTCTTTCCAAAAATTGACGATCACTTTGGTACTGGATTCCCGCAGGATTGTCTGTGGTCTCATCGATGATATTGTCCATTGGTATTTGAAAGTGATCCAGGGCAAACTCTCGTTGTCTGGGTTTAAAACCTCGTTGGGTTGATGGAGACGTTGGCGTGGGAGCGTGAAAGAAATAAAGAGGCCATTCCAAGTCCCTTGCGAGGGCATAAGAACATGCGTACTGGAACAGTTGGTTCCCGATACCACCTTTTGGGCGTAATATAATCCCGGGAGGTTGTAAAGTTTTGTTGTAAAATGTTTTTATACTTTTGTCTTTGTCTTTGTCATCGTTTGTGTTTCCAAAAATTTCTTGTCTAAGTGCCAGTGAGTACATGGATGTGTTTGATTTTTTAGTTTGCAATGTCTCAGGTAAACTGGGAAAATCAACTAGCAAGTGATCAACGATATTCCTGCGAGAAATATGATGTCTGTAGAATTTCATGGCTATTAGTGTTAAAAAAATTAGCAGTAGTAAACTGGGAAAAGGGTATTTTCGAGATAAATTTGTTATATACATTTTTTCTACCCATTTAAACGAGTTTGAGAGAATGTGCAGGAAATATTGAAATCAAACTTTGAGTTATTGAACATTATGATTGCTGTGTTTTCCGCGTCTCTTGACATTAAACATCCGTGTCTATGCAAGTGTGTTCTTGGAGGAACAGATACAAAAGTACAAATAGTTTGAACACCTAAAAGCCAGAATAAACCACTGGAGACTAGACATATTATATCATGAACGACCACATCATTGTTTACTTTACAGGAAATTGGGCAGAGTATGAAAGATCTACTTCCTTTCATTGTTCAATTATATTTGTAACGACTTTAGTTTAAAT
>JAQIXW010000178.1:0-41960 GCA_034700685.1 Willowsia buskii
CCAAGTGCACGTGTGCGTAAAATCTCTGCGACCAGGCCTCCAGTTGTTTGGTATACGGACGCTCCATCCTGCAAGTCGAACAGAGATTTTGGCTGGAACGGGTTCTCCTTGACATACGAGATGCTGGCTTCAACAAGCACAACATGGCACAGGACCAGGGCAATGGGAGTCATCTTTATGATTCCTGGAAGGTTTACAGACAAGAAACAGAAAAAATCATTAAATATTACATTCTAAAAATCGAAAATTGATTTAACTTGCATCTCATCGATTCTTTGTGGTGATTATTATATTGCTTACCTTTTCTTTGTCTGCAAAGCCGATATGTTTGCAATTTGAGAGAGAGAGAGAATGGGGGAAGCAAGAGAAGCTTTTCAAATACCGACTTTTTGGAGAATGAGTGATGTGATGCTGGAGCAGTGAACCCAGGGGAGCTTTTATACCCATTTGATAAAACGCAAAATGCCATGAAACCCATGCATGCTATGCATGATTTGCGCCATGTACCTATGTTCTACGCTACCAATCATACAACTTGGGAATAATATGAAAGGCTATTATTGATTACATAGTTCAGAAATAGAAACTTTCAAGAAATTCTAAAGTTTTTCATTCGAAAAAGTACCCAATGAGCAAAGTTCACAAAAGCCATGGCTAATCTAGACAAAACATATATCAGTGTAGCTAAAAAAGTGTGTACGTGATTGCACGCAGTTCATTTGTGGCATTCCAAGAACATTGATACCAACACTGTATATCACAATATACCACTCTGTCACAACATATCAGGATGTTGGTGTACCTTTTTTGGTGGACTCGACAACTTACAAGGAAGGATTAAAATATGTATAGATGAAAGGATCCAAAGGTCGGAGATTATTTCGTGAAGAATATGTTTAAAGCTTCTCTTTATGATGATTCACTACAATGAGATAATGCCATGATATACGATAAAGAGGATATTTTAAAATCATCCAAAATTCATTTAATTCTTTTGCATATTGAATTTTCTTAGAGCATAGCTAGCCACTTGAATTTTTGTAGTTCAAAATGTCCAATTGCTCCAGACTAATTACGTAAACTATGCATTAAGCTTGGCTTTACCTTTAAATGGCGCTTTGTATTTAGCAACATGTGCAAATGATTCAGAATAATTACGGAAACAATACATGCATTAAGTTTTCTTGGTCATTACTCATTGTCAATAGGTATTATAAGCATGAAATAATACGCAAATTCCCAAGTGCAAAAAGATTATACTACTTATAGTATCGATGTAATTATTTTCTTCTCTATATTAAAACATATGTTATAACTATTCATCTCTCAGTGTATTACCGAAATGTAATATGTAATTTGACAAATGCTAATCATGCATCTTGGTAATCTTGCATCTACTGATAATAAGTATCAATTAAAAGGGGGATGCATTTCCAGGTTTTTGTAGGTGACCCGATTACTTTCATGCACACTAGGAGAGATCCATCCGAGATGTGATTTTGCGTTGGAAGCATCAAAGGTTAAACGTAGTTGTCGACCGTATTAATGAACAAAACCAGTTTGAGGCTGTGTATGACACCTCCATGCCAATCTATTTAGCAGGTAATCGCTAAACAGTATTTCTGTGCGAAAGTGCGTTTCTTTATTTCCATTTACTAAGCTAGTTATTTTGTAAATAATTAATTTCGTACTATTTCGTTTTTTACGAGTGTCTGTGTAAAAGTACAATAAATGAATTTATGTGTTGGGTGCAGAGCAATACAAATTCATGAATAAATCAAAATCATTCATCAAGTAAACGTGTCAATGTTTTAATTATTCAGTCCATTTTGTCTAAAGAATTAGTCTAGGGATATCATTGAGGATTGCTTCCGTACATACATTTAAAACTTGAAATCAGTAAAGTCTCGTATTAAATCCTTCAGGACACTGCACAAAGTTCCACTGAGCATGCAGATTGCATTATGATGTACCATTGACACGTGAGTATAAAAGAAAGCACTGGACACAATCCAAAATAGGTTTGGAGGCAGCAGAATGTGCTACGTTATGTTCCAGGGAAGCTTATGTACTGATATATATGTACTGTAATGCCTCCACAATGGAGTTGGCCATTGTATAAAGTGCATTTATGGTTTCCCGGGACATTTGAGAGAAAAGCACAAAGCAAAAGAGAGAAATTCGATTCGTAGCGGGGACTCGTGGGAAGGGATGAATGCATTGGACTGTTTCCAAAATGGTTTTGACATCATCATGGAATGCATTCCTTGCTTCTAGTGACACGTAGGTACTGAGGTTACTACCGGACACCGATGATGCTTCCGGTGCCTGTTGCAGACAGCTTTGAAAGGCTAATGGTGCATTCATCATCACTCCAGAGCTAGAGCTAGATTGACTTTGTAGCTTCCAGTAATAGTTGTAAAACTACTAGTGCATTCATCATCAGTCCAATGCTACTTTACATCATTTGTAGACAATACAGCTATTTCAGCGTCATTCAAGTACATATCTCGCCACCTATATCTTCTTGGAACCAAGCGTTGACTCAGTGTTGCTTCTAGAACTAGGACAATACATGGCTCATTTGGAATCAATTGGAATCCGGCTACACTACTATTCTGGAGTCACTGCATTCTTTGTACACGGTATTAAGCTACTATGTAGTACGCAGTAACTTTCATCATACACGCAGCATCTTAATGCTATTTTACTAGTGTCGTAATCGTAAGCATTTGGATCAGCACAAAATGATCGATCAAAGTTGCCTTGTATTGATAGGCTGCAACTGGTAGAATGATACCTGATATAAGCAGTATGTCATTATCTTAAAAAATTAGCGTACGCGTCATTCTTATTCCTTTTTATGCATCACATTGTGTAGCATCCGTAGAAAAAAGTCAGATCCACACAATATTTAATACTGACATGCTCATGCAAAAACATAAAATGCAAACCCATCGTAAGCACAAAAGCAGATGAAGCAGATATTTATATTTTTGTGCAACTAAGCCTTCATAAAAAATGAAGGTTGGTAAGGGTTTTGGGACTCAATGTTCACTTGCTGTTTTTTTTTTACTAGTTAAAATATGAAGCAGTAATGATGTTTCGCCGTATTCAGGTCTCATAGAAAACCAACCGTGATCTTGTACCATGTACCATTGCCTCGCTTACTATTGATATGAATGAACAATATATAGTATGATCATTTTGTAGAGAACATAATAATCAACTACTAAATTTTTACCTGGTTTCCTTGTGCAATATGTCGAGACAAATTTGAAAAAACGAGAATTAAACTAGATGTCATGCGAAAACAAATTATGCAATTTTCAAGATCTATTTTGAATTTTAGATGCACGATCCGTATTAATTGTGGTGTTTTTTAAATAAAACGTTTGCCTGTTACATTAGACTTGAGCTTCTGATGCAAATACGTGATCAATCTTTATTTGTACTTTGGAGTCGTGTATTGTTAGCACTATTTACAAGCAACAGCTTTAAAACATGAACAAGATGAATACTATGATTTTAGTCCATGTGCAAAAATATTTGCTTAATGTTGGCTTAGGGTTAAAGGAATAAAAAATCTGACTCATATGCAGGACTGACGAATAGGTATTACGAATGAAAATGTAGTTCTTCATGGAGCTCCTCTTCCTATGCAGACAAAAAAATCAATCTAATCAATCGGAAGCCCATCATACATGAATTACTACAGCTATTTATTTAGTTTATGATTGAATGATTATGCTAAAGAAGTTTAAGGTGTAATTTTTCAATTACTAGTATTAACAGGGTGTTGAGATTTCGTACAGAGAGTGTGTGTTATGAAGATGTAGATTGTAGCATTTCTCTTTGATTTGTTTTAACCTTTATACAAAAATCCAACATGTGTATACTGATGTAGAAAGAGAGGTAACTGAAAACAAGGAGAATGTGTGTCATTCTTTTTCTTTTTGCGCATCAAATCAAAACTCTCCAGATATTCGCATTAATATTATACACATCCTGGCTTCTTTATCATGCATTGCCTTACATCAGACAAATCAGATAAATTTTCAGACTTACATCAATATAGCCAAAACAATTGGGAACTTGAGGATTTTGGTTTCATCTACTCTTGTAGTTATTAGTCTTATCGAAAAAATTTCATTCTTTCATATTCAACGATAACTGTTGGTTTCACATAATTATCAGCGCTGAATAGAGCAGGACTCACAATCATCACAACAGTACATATACTCTTTTTATTCTCGGAAGGCTTAAAATTTCCTATCAGGATGGATTTCTGGACTATGAGTCTTTGAACCGTACAAAGTGCGTTTTTGCTAACCACTAAACATGGAAGGAGCAGGACTTATGAGCAAGATTATAAATGACTCATTCACTAATATTTAAGGAATCGTTTTCGGCGTGTACCTATGAACGTACTTACAATGCAACTTTTGTTTGAAACAGATCTGGTCCCGTAAAACTCCGTACTCAATTAGATCATTGTTTTCTGTTGTATGCTAACAATCAAAATGACTCATTTTTCTTTCATGTTCACGAAAATTTTTCATTCTCACGAATAATGCGTTTCTCATGCATTCTAGTGCATGCAATAGTGCATTCTAAGGCAGACTTTACATCTTTGTCATGCTTAAAGTATGCATTAATACTAAATACAGTTTAGAACAAACATAAGCTGCAGAAATGTTTCGTATAAAAGGCTCTTCAAAATCGTAAAGTGTCATCATTCGAATTTTTGAAGAGCTTTTGAAGCTGTACACTAGCTGACAAGCAGTCCTTGAAATACCTCTCGTCTTTTTTATTTCAAATTGTTCGTTCGTTCGTTCAAAATTTCGAAATGGCATCGTCAAACTCAAGTACGTCTGCAGGAACTTACATGACATACTATTGCGGGGTATGTCACAAGCACGTTCCAACTCAATTGTTGGAGCGTCACTTTATTGACAACCACCCATCATTGACTGTTGACTACTACGTAGACACAGCTCCAAGACGGCTTGCAACGCAAACGACACATCCGGTACGTCAATTTGCTAACTTAAATATGTATACGTAAATGTGATTAACGTTTGTAGCTCCTTTTTTATTTGGAGATATTAGGATAAAGTAATTGATTTTGTCTATTCTTTTTTTAATTTTTTTCCAGGAAGGAATACTCGTGGGAAGGAGACAAGCTGCAACTGGTGCAGGGCCAAGCCAAGGCACTGGCAACAATGTCACCGCACATACCACCCAAGAAATACGCAGTGTTGTTGGACGTCACTTTGACAACTACGAACGACGCAGCAGATGTCCTGAACCAGCTGCACCATTAGGCGTTGGTCTTGGACGGATGGCTAGAGAGAATACTGAGGCGGAAATGGCAGAGCAATCAAGACGCCAAGGTCAGCCAAACGGAAGGTAAATGAACAAAAAATTAAAAATGTAAAAGCTTCAAGAATTAACTACGGGTTGAGTTGTAATTAATGTGTTTCATTTATTTCACCAGGGCAAGCAGTCAATGATGACATTTACCATGAATCTATATCCGATTTGGACTCTGTACTTTACCTCTCATATTGGAATTGGAATACCCCACTACATGCATACAATTATCAATATCTATTTATTTTATTTATATTTTTGGTTTAATAGCTTGAAAAATTTACTTGTGCATCGTAACAAAAAATATAATCATAATCACTTTAAGTTTGAGAAAGTTTTGTTGAGTAAAAATGTATTTGTTAAAAGTACTGAATTAAACATATATATATATATTGAAAGTTTTTGCTATATATTTCCGTAAAAAACAACATTCGAGTACATATTAGTAGCAAATATTAACATACTAGGATGGAAGTGTTAAGTTGGTCGATATTGCTATATTAAAACAACCTTTTTAGCATTGTGTCGACTAATTGATTCAAAGATTCACTGCATACCTCATTTATGAATCATGACAGGAAACAAATGTTATCGATAAGCATTGCTCATAAACTAGCATTAGTTAGCATTCCTCCATTGATGCAATTGAATCATAGTAAAAGTGATAGGTACATGTTTCGAACTAGCATTACCATTCGAGACTTCCATTCCAGTAACATTCCACGTTTCCAAATGTCTTTCTTATGAAAAGTAAAGCAGTACTGTGTATAGTTTCGTATATACGGAATGCACTAAAAACTCAGAATGCATGATGCAGTAAATATTGAATTCGTTCATCATTGTGAGAATCTTAAAACCTTTTTAAACGATTCTTGTAGAATTATTTCATGTAAATCTAGCATGGTCGCAGTAACACTGGAGATGCATATAGCGATGGCTTTGAAAACGAAAAAAAAAGTTTCCAGATTTGATTTGGCAATGTTCCATAGGAAGATTAACATATACGCACTTTCTTCTTAACACATTGATTAACCGATAATGATGCTTGTTTAATATAAAATTTGAAATTTGAAGAAATTAGTTTATGATGATCATTAAAAAGCTTAATTCTTTTTCATACATATATAACGAATCATTGTTGTATGTAGGACGTGAGTAAGTTAACATGCATGCACTCTCTTACTGTTAGACATTTTTTGCTAGACAAAACCGAATGCATTTGCACAGACAAAATTTTGCAACACAATGCTTTTGCACAGCATGGTTTTAAACACAATTTGATTAGCCAAATTTGTTTCCACGTAAATGTGATGCATGCACAATGTAACATCAGAGCGGTTTATGAATTATTTTTGTTAACATGTTAGCTAAAATGCGATTGGTAATGCATTGCAATGACCAGTATGTTTGCCGTGAATCAACGGCAATTTACAAAGTCTCCAAAATAGACATGGAACATGAGTGCGTTTTTATGTGCTGTAGACGCGTAGGTGTTAAGGTAACAACTCATAGTGCAATCTGGTAAACATACTAGAGTTATCTCATAAAATGTAAAAGAACAAGACGCACCTTATCATGTTTCGAAACCTACACTGGAAGCGGATTAACGCCCTCCACTAGGCATGGTAGCATAGAAAAGCACTAGAGACACCTTATCATGCTTCTACATCTATTTTAGAACAAAAAAGGCGTACAGAAGGGCATGCAAGCATGTGAAATTACTAAAGTCACCTTATCACCTTGCCTCATTATTGGTGCTATGAAGCATCAGTTCGAATGCTGGCCTGCTCACGCACATGTACATCAGGAAACCTACTTCTCGTGCCGTCATTGTTCTTGATAAGTTCCTTCTTCGTAAAAGTGGTAACGGCAAAAGTTTCAGGATGTATTGTAGAGGTTAGTTAAGAAAAGAAATATTCACTGCTCATTTTCCATGAAGTAACATCCTTGGTAAAACATATTGATACCTTTTGGTTAGGTGCAAGTTAGTGACCTTTGGAATGATTGATACCAAACTTCTTTCACCCAAAGATGATTATGATGAGTAGACAAAGCAGATCTGCATGATTGGAACAATCAAAAATGCATACATGATGACTGAGGATATACTTTACGGTACAATTGACATTTCAAAGATTATAGGAACGGATTTCATAATTCAATAGCTTTACTGTTAACATTTACATTGTAATTTACATTATTGGTTTCTTACGTTATACAATTTATTCGTAAACTTAATTGTGGGGTTAGTGATAGAGTTAATGGAAGAGTTAATTGTGGATTTCGGTTTGCTCGCCAACAATAAGCAACATCAATTCATGACTCAATACAAACAACAAAGTTTGGAAATCTTTGACGCAAGCAAACAGACTACCGATTCTAACATTTATAGGTTCAAGTGCTGCAATAGTTACGCTAATGAAAAGGGTATTTTGTAGCAGTGTACACACTTAAACTAGACTACATTTCCAGTCAAATGCTTCCTTATTGTCAGACTTTGTCTTGACATTACTCGATTTCTCTTCTTTGGCGGTTCCGTTGAGTGATTCATCATCTGTAAAATAAAAATAAAAATAGTTTTAAATTGATTATAATTTACACAAGCGAGCAAGTGGTTTAAAATTTTCATTTGGATTTGAAAGGGTAATTACTTTTTGATGATCCTTGTACATCTACGATGTCAATAATCCCACCATCACTCTGGATTGTGGAACTCCCCATATCCTCATTTTTACTTGCGTCATACATTTCAACATCATTGGACACTGTAGTTAAATGGTTGGAAATATATTTTAACACTTGAGCTACGCCTGTCATTTTAGAAGCATAATTTTTCATTTCTTAGTCCTTGGCTTTAGTAGATAAAGTCAAAATATCTACCTGCAGCAACGTTTCCATCATTCTTGGATCCTGTCGCAGTAGTTGATTTCATTGATCCCTGATCCTGGCGGTCATGAAGTAACTTTTGGTGAAACATTAAATGCCAAACCGTCTCAAACGGAACGTTGCAAATGATACAACGAAACTGATGCTCCTTATTATCTGCTTTCGTTTCTTTTGTAGTTGACGGTGATGACGATGGTGGGTGTTTGGTTCCAATCGTCTTGGTAGCACGGTTCTCCGACCTTGATGAGCAGTGATTCCTGAGTGCACTTTCACTAGCCAGGTTTGAAGACGTACAGTTTGCCCCAGTTGGAGTGGGGGAGCTTCCACAAACATCAAAAGCGGCTTCTTCTCCCGGTGTAGGATCCAAAAGATCATCAAGTAGAGCGTCTCGTAGATAATTAAAGTGGTTCCCATAGTGGAAAGATAAGCAGATTGGTGCTATAGATAAGTCAACTTGATCATGTTGGAAGAAGTGGTAATGGATAGGGAATGTCACTACTACGATTCTAACGTTCCATATCAATGATGCAATGAGCAAGCAAAGTTTTCCTCCTCTAGGACCATGTGCAATAGCCGCCGCTAGAAATGATTAAAAATAATATCAAAAGTGAGTGAATGCATATAAATTAAAGTACAGGCTGTTATCATAAAATCCCTCTTGTAGTAATATCTAAACATTCATTACCTTCATGTTCCACCAATGGTGCTCCTTCTCCTTCAAAATACGGGCGGACAGAGGGATGGTTTTGGTGTTGGAGTAGTCCAAGTGCAATTCTTACTCTCATCTCTGAAATTGAATTTGGACCTGGGATTCCTTGTCGTATGAAGCCTCTTAAAAGGCTGTCAAACATGCAATCACTAAAACATACAGATCCAAAAAAAGCGTTGGTTATGTATTGCAAAACCAATGCACCATTTCATCAACAAGACAAAGCCCGTTTCTAAAGCACTTGATATTGTGTTTTAAATCTACCTGCCCTGGTTGACATCCTCCACTTCAAGACCCATTTCGTTAAGGACTCTTCGAAACTCAACGTCTTCGTTTGAAGCTTCATATTCCATTGCTGGAGGTTCTCCTTCCTCCACTTCCATCAATTCGTCGTTTTTCACAGCTCTCGGAACCTCCATCAACCTGCAGCTTTGCCTGTCCTTGCAACCGTGATTCCTCAACGCCTGATTCCTCTGTTTTTTTCCTGGTCGTTTCGATCAGTATCGCTTTTATCAATTTTTAGATCGTCCTAATTACGTAACTCGTTGCTCTTCCCAATTTGACTTTAAAACGCTCCTTGATTCTGAAATCTGAAACCTGACCTATGATAAGTAGATATTTAAAAGTGCACTGACGACTTGAACTTGAACAAACCTTGATGAGCATAAGAATCTAAAGCTTTAAACTCCTATTACTAATAAGAGAAATCTAATGAATAATCTACCTAACAAACAAAAGACACACTGGGCTGGCCTTCTTATATAATTTCATGTTCAGACCCGACACAAGCACAGCTCTCGCATCAGTGTAACGTTAGTACAAAGGAAAGTTGTAATTTGCGCCATCGTATCAAGACTACTGGGTACTTTTTCTTGCAAGCTTTGATGCAAAATGCAACATGCAAAATCCTTACAGTGCTCATTATTCATGATACTGTGCATTAAATGTATGAACCTTATGAATGAATTTATTTGTATTATGTATGTTTGATTGCACTGCAGAGTTCCCTGTGTTTAATGTGTGTAGAGAATTAAACAAATTCAGTATTGATGCATGGGTAATAGTGAGCAGTATTTAATTATATTGCTTTTTTCATATGCGCTTTTCTGGCAAAATTAATATGACGAATTTACATAGAATGATATATGTTTGGAGAGGTAGAGAGATATTAATTTATGAATTTTTACCTTTTACACGACGCGATGATCAATTTCATATTCTATTGGTATGTGCTTTAAAGAACAACATATTGATTATACAAGATAATATTAGATTTATTAATCGCGCAAGAATAAAATGTATTCTTTAAACTCAAAATTACAAGTAAAATATATATGACCTAATTAATAAATATACGAATGTAATGTGGTATCCCAATTCCAAGAGAAGAGATGCGGAGGTGAGCCCTAAAGAGAGATCCGTGGTCAATATCATCATTGTCTGCTTGCCCTGTAATATAAAAACAAACACAAAAATACAACTCAACCCAAAGTTAACTCATGGAACTGTTGGTTTGTATGACATTTGTATTTTCTGTGCATCAACCTTCTGTGTCTGGCTGGCTCTGCCATTCCTGAACTGCTTCTGAGCCTTTAGTCCTCTGTTCAGTTTGGATAATTATGTTACATTGTTAATGCAGGTCTTTTTATCATCATGGAACATGCATCAACTTAGGTGTTTTGGATATAACGCAAAAGCATGACACTGCATAAAATATATCTAAATTGATGAAAGTAATAGAAGGAGAAAAAATTAAAAACTACTTGGCTTATACAGTTCCAAAATCACGTAGTGAATTAAATACAGTAGTTGTGCATTTTTACCGTCTACTTGACATTTGATATACAAAGAAATAGACTGAAAATCTTAATACTAATGTTTTATTTATAGTATTTACCAACACAAATCTGTTTTAATTTTTGTAACAATAGTCTTTCAACTTCCGTGTTAGGGAACTCGTACATATCAGTATTTCTCGGGACATATATGTTTCATGTACACTGCTGCATGCCCATTGGCTGTTGATTTTGCATATAAAATACATTTTTCAAAGATTTGAAACACTTTAGTTAGCATTCAATTATAGTACAGAAAAATATAAAACAAATTTCCTTTCAGTAATATCATTAGACATATTTTTTGTTGAGATGCTTTCTCCGCTGGTGTACTTGCAACTCTGATCTTGTATAAAAACATTTAGAACATGTGTTGCATGAATGATATTTCTCTGCAGTATGGATTCGTCGAATGTGTCTCATCTTATTCTGACCGTTCCTAAAATCTCTATCACATAAATCACACGTGTAAGGTTTTTCTCTAGTATGGATTGATATATGCTTAAACAAGCTTTGTTTTATGTGTGACTTGTATTCACAGAATGTACATTCATATTTCTTTTCATATTCCTTTTCCGCATGAATCAACAAGTGACGTTTTAAGTCGTTGCGCTGAAAAAATCCTTTTCCGCAGATTGTGCATAATTCTGTCTTTTCACCTGTATGACATCGTGCGATATGTCCGGATAAATTCGGATAATATGTAAACTCTTTCGTGCACAAAAAACAACTGTACCATTTTTCACAAATGTGCGTGCGAATGTGACCTCGTAAGTTATTACTATCGAAGAAACCTTTCTCGCAAAATACACATTCAAACTCTCGAATTCTATATGCTGAAATGTTGAAGTTATTGTTGGTAAACTGCTGAATATACTCTGCTTTTGACAATTCCTTTTTATGTGTAAGCATGTGTTTTTTCAAATAATCGCTGTCTCTAATTTCCTTTTTGCATTGTGTGCACTTGTAACGTCGCTCCCCAGTGTGAACCAATTGATGCTTTTTGAGCGTATTTGGAGAGGCAAATGCCATGGTGCATTGTAAGCAGTTGTAAGGTTTTTCACCAGTGTGAGTATTGACATGCACACAAAGAACTGAAGAACTTGAGAAGCATTTGTTGCAGAATAAGCACTGATTCAGTTGTTGGTCAACAAAGTAGCCATGTACATGTTGATGATGCATGAGACCACTAGATGCAGCAAAGCTTTTTGTGCATAATAAACAGTTGTATGGTTTTTCACCAGTGTGTGTATTTATGTGTTTCTCCAGATTCGAAATACCATTGAACCTTTTATCACAGAATAGACACTCACTTATCTCCAAAATGTGATATGGTGAGTGTTTCGTTAGTTTATGCTTGGATATAAAGTTTTTCTTGCAAACATTGCAGCTAAAGTCAGCCATTTTTTTTCATGTTACGCAGAGCAAAGTTCACTTATCCAATTGTCGATCGATTATGCACACTAGTCAATAAAACTTGTCTATATATTGCACTTTAAAATCAGCACAAAAGCATATTCTACCGGCTATTGTATTATTTAGTCAGTGCAATCCAATTAAAATCACACGCGTCACTACATAAAATAAAACGAGCAGATTAAAGTATGGGCACTTTTTATATTCACATTCTTGGCTAAAGTGTTTTGCCTAAACCTCCTGGTCTTCCCGCTACCAAAAAAGATGCATAGTCTAACTGAAAAAAAGCCTTTCTTTTGGTAAAGGTACTGTAAGGTGCGTATATACACAATAGCATATAGATCTAAATTATCTGAACATTCTCTTACGGTAAGCACGATGTACAATATAATATTAATATTGTACATCGTGCGGTAAGTAAGCATTTCTTGGATTGAACTAGTTTCCCTACGCATGATACTCATGAGAAGACAACAACATAGCAACAGGTAGAAGTGGCAATGCTACTGACTTTTCTTTTGTTCATGTAAGAACGCTCTGTTTTCTACCCGGTAAATCATTGCTTGTTTACATTTATGTCATAATTATGACTTGACTGGTATTGGCAAGCAGCATGAATGTTTATATGATCTAGATCAAAGTTGCTTTGTATTCCAACTTTTAATTTTATATGCTCCCTGAAAATGATGCGTTCGGAATAGATTACGTACTTATCAGTATACGCAGAGGTGTTATTTGAACACGAGTCATCCTTCCAATAATGGTGTGTTATGAAGAGAGTGAATGATGATGAAATGAGTAGAGTAGATTACTGTTGAATAAGGAGCGCATTCGAATGGTTTATATGATTAAAGCTGCACACCATCTTGTTCGCCTAAGACCGCGCTATGTCAAGGTTGTCAAATGATGATGCACGGATTTTTTAAATTTGTTTTTTACAAATTCAACTGATACAAAATTGCATTTTGTGTCAGGTGAATTGTTTCGACTATGTTTGTGTAGTGCAGATATTCATAATTGCCAAGAATGGAGTTTATTTTTACATATTTTTTCATAACTTATCAGAAAAGCTGTGTTGTTATGTTTAGGTAAAATATCAGTAGCATTTCCATTGAGCAGTATGGATTATCGATACAAGGTAAATAAAGCAGAAACCCTTTTTGCAGCTTCAATAAACAACGTAAACGATACAACTGTAACTGATTTTACCTGTCCTAAAATAGATTCATGATGATATACACCCGGCAAATTTTGTAATAGCTCATCGCGGTTGAGCGGTTTTTGTAAAGAATGAGCTTGACATTTTGCCTTATTGCACTACTGCTTTACCACTTTTTCTTGAATATTTCGCTAAATCGGATTTCACTAATTCGTATCTCGCTAACGCCTTTTCGCTCGAATTCATATCTCTTATTTATTCATGTTTGTTAGCTTAAACTAGCGTAATATGCACTTTGATTTTCAGTTAATCTACGCTGGGCAAATTCAATCAGTACATTGATGTTCCTATATCTTTTGAATGAAATGCCAGATATTGACGTAGCTTCTTAAAGATCTTGCAAGATTAAAATTAAGGATTAAAACTTAAGATTAAAACCTTCGCACTGCCCGGTAATGTCATGGTATGACATAATGGTTCATAATTGTTTATTTTATAACTTAGGTCAAATTATATTATTAACAGGTAGGTTAGGGTAGGTTATGCTAGAAAACGAAGACCTTCATCACAAAGTGTACATACATTACTTTTCTGAGATCCACGTTGTGTATATACTTCTATATAATAAAAGTGTGTGTAATTACGTTCTGAGCAATTGCCTCGTTTAGATACTATTATTAATTAATAGGTTAGGTTAGGCTTTGCCCGGAAACGCAGACATTTGCAGAGCATCATGATTGCCATGGAAACAAAAAAAACTTGTCTGAAAAAGATGTCATGTCAGTTTGATACATTTTAGATATATAAAATATGCCAGTTTTCAAAGTCTATTTTCCCCCAGAAATAGTTATCCCCAAAAAATATTTAACGCCAAAATGACCAGCATGAAAAGTACTATCGTATGCAACCTTTTAATTTTGAAAAGCTAAGCACGATATAAAAAAAATTCAGTTTATCAGGTATTTTTTTGGTATTAGGGCAACGTACAATAGTAACTAGATAGTAAACCCGTCAATCTCCAATTTATTATGCCAGTCCACAAATTAGGCTGAAAAGGCAAGGCTAAGGTTAATTGCTTCATACATCAACATTAAAGTTAGCAGTAATAAAAAAGTGGAAAACAATGCACAGAAATACTAACATATCATGATTTTTCTACTTTATATTTTTAAAGGTTTGACGAATGCTTATGCTTATGCTTTCAGAATTAAAAAAATTATACTTAATAAACCGATTAAGATAAACCAATGCGAGAAAATGATCTACAGATTCACCGGTATCCCAACTAAAAGATGTGTGAGGAGAAGTAATGTAAGAGGTACATAATAGCTATAATGGAAAAGAGATCTCGTGCCAAAAAATTATGTTCTAAAGATTTTCCGTTTATTTAGGTATTATTTTGCATTGTTTCTTTTCTGCTTCACAACTCTCAATGAACTGTCGACTGCAGTTTTTCATAGGTTGTAATAGTAAGCAAGCATGAGTCACAAGACAACACCAACATTTGAAAAGCATGCTTGTCCACACAAGCCCTGAATTTCTGTTAAGACTCGAAATATTAGGCATCAAACCATTCTCTTTTAGTCTATGCTGGAGGCTTTATGGATCCAAAAGTTGGGACAAAGTTAACGGGTGCTGAATTTTAACATAGCTCACTGATCAAGCTTTCTTCCAAATGTCAACCAGCTTTACACATCAGTCATTATTGCTTTTCTATACGTTGCACTTTATACATCAAAGAAAAAAACAGCATAAGCACTTTGGTGTAATCCAATTAAAATCAGATGCGTCACTATATGAAATTAAATGATCAGATTAGGGTTTGAGAATTTTTTTATCCACATGATAGGTTATCTTATTTTGCCATAAACTCTTGGCTTTTCTGTTTACAAAAAAAATTGCAAAGATGAAAAATGCCTTTCTGTTATGTGAAGGTACTTCAAGGTGCGCATATACACAATAGCATATTATAGATCTCAATTCTCTTAACATGTCACAGCTAGCGTTTTTTAATGTTAGCTTTTCCTTTGTTTATCCATAAATGTTCAGTTTTCTTCCCAGCAAGTCATTGCTTGTATGTACATACTTTGTAAAATACCTACACGCGTTTTTGACAACAAAATATATATAAATGGACAGATTTGCATCAAAAGTATTTTTAATTGTCTTTAATGGATAATGAAACAGAAGATGATCATTGCGAAATGTTATTGACATAGCTAGTAAATAATGCAAACTTTTTATGCATGTACATTTGCAAGCCAGAGAAATTGATTTGCATTTTATTCATTAATTTTTATTATGTACATGGACAAGATATATTACCTGCTGATACCTAACAGTAATGAATTTTTGAAGTTACAATTTCTGGCTACTAATTACTTTAGAAAAAAATCAACATTACAGTCCTACGCACCAAACTTACATGATATCATAATACATGTTATATAATATCCGGTTCTATGCCCGTCACCTCGTGATCATGGATCTTCCATCTCCATTTCGGAAAGCTCTTGATTAGTAAGGTCCCCTCAACGAAGTTCTCCCTCTCCTCTCTTCCACTCATCTTTATCGATACCATTCATGTGAAATCAATTGTCAAAATTATGACTTCCTTATGACAGTACGCCAAATAGTTTCTTCATTCATGAAATAGTCACCCTTTGAATGCAATAATGCAACATACTCGTTAAAAATTTTAAAAGTATTTTTTAGCTCACATTGGCGACGAACTTGTTGTGATTGATTAAAGCAGTCAAAAAAGAGTGATAACTGATTAACATAATAGTTTCCTTTGTAATTACTACGAGTGCACTTTCACTAGACTTTAGAACTGAATGATCTTCAAATTAAAAAATTAATTAAATTTTTTTAAAAGGAATCGAAGGCAGTTTTGGACAAGAATTTTTTAATCTTCAAAACCACCACTGAACTGTAACTCTTCTGCTGTCAGTGAATATGAGGTAATCATGCTTTTCTCCTTTTACACCTTGAATTTTCATATTGATCGCCCTTCTATGCTTTCATGAAGATATTGATTATTCTTGGTAGGTATCCATGTTTTTCTCTCATCATTTGTGACATTTCGTAATGGATTTCGATATGCATGCATTTAGTATGACCGTGCTAATTTACCTGTCTGTGAGATTACGAATAAAAAAGATTTCATACAAGTAGGTACGTTGGCGTATGTATTCACGTTTTTTTTTCCTGTAAAATTTTCTGAATCAATATCCCAACAAAGTTTGAAACTTAATCAGTATAGATCCTTTTTGTACCACAAATATTATTTAGTATCGAATATCCCAATACAACGAAAATTTTAATCTTTATGAGATATTCCTGTATGTATGCAATTAATTTATACATTTACTACTAGTTTTATGCATGCATGTCAAGCAAAAGAAAGCAATAATCCGCTTTCTAGCAAGCTCGGAGCTGGAAGTTGTATGAGAATGCATCATTAATCATCAGTGTCACATTATGTTCCACAAAGGAAAATCATCTTGATATAAACTACGCACTGGAAAAAAAATTCCAAGTTAGTTTTGGAATGATTTGAAGGATTTCCAAACAGATCCTTTGATCTATCGTCATCCTCATTGTTACATTATGTTCAACAAGGACAGCTCCAAGAGTCATAGTAATCTCAAAGAGGAAGGCTGATTTTTTCCTAATGGGCTCGAAGAAATTGTTCAGATTCTTACAGGGTATCCAACCATCAGCTAAATTTCTGATTAAACTTGCATTAAATACATTACGTTCATTTTATGCTGTGATTTACGTTTAAGTATCTGCTCTTGATATGCCAGTATATTGTGACTTTGTAAAAATGAGTATCTTTAGTAAGTAAGTGATTTGCTTATTATGAAATACAGGTACACATATTGATGAAAAAGTGAATTATTAAAGCGCAACTAATGTCGCATGATGATAAAATCATTTTTTTTACAAAAAAAACTTGTTTATTTATTCTTGCAAATGAAGAGTTGGTACAATATACAGTTTCTATACAATCAAGTTGAAATAGCTTAATTTAATTTCTTCTTTTGTTTCGGTTTCGGAGGAACCGACACAAAATTTCTTGGAAATACAAACAACCGCAGATTTTATCCCATACCACAAAGCAGTAAACACACAAGCAAACAATGCTGCGGTTAACCAAAATATTGCTGAGACTGAGTGTAGCGCGAATTTAAGCTTTTTGGAAGATTTTTTAACCTCGGTGGAGTTTTTGGAGGAGGGACGCAGTGATGATGGTGGTGCAACGGTAATGGCCCCAATGGCATGATGTTGAAAGGATTCAGGTGTAGTCTCCATCTGGTTAGTCCATCCGTCTACGCTTCGCTTTGAAAATTGGCTGGTTACTCCGATGTAGCCTCTGCCAGTGATGGATGCCACAACGCGATGAAATATGGATTGAACAGGAGTAGTTGATGACCCTTGTATGGTTGTTTCCTGCTGTTCTTCTTTCTCCTCCTTGATTGGGATTGTATTGGTGCCGATGTCGATGAGCTTGTCCTCCTTATCCTGGTGTCCAAGTGCACGTGTGCGTAAAATCTCTGCGACCAGGCCTCCAGTTGTTTGGTATACGGACGCTCCATCCTGGAAGTCGTACATGGAGTTGGGTTGGATAGGTTTCTCCCTGACGGACAAAATGCTAGCTCGAGTAAGCACAGCATAGCACAGGACCAGGGCAATTGGAGACATTTTCCTGGATGGCAAAAGACACAATATAACAGGAAAAACATTAAAATAATACTTTATAAAATTCGAAATTACAAACTGCAAGTTTATACTTGTCGCATATTATACTTACCACTTTAGCTTCCTTTTTTAAAGGCAAAACCAAGAGACTTTGGGATGTGGTGAGAGGGCGAGGAGAGTAACTCAAAGAATAAGCCAGAATATGCCCAAGTGAAGGACCAAAGGGAGAATTTATACTCCTACAAAAACCCATACAATTACATGCAACCCTGGCACAGGCATGCATAAGTTGTACCGTGTACCTATATGTGAAGATTGTTACCAACAACACAATTAAGGAATAATATGAAAGGTTTTCGTACAAGGAATTTTTGAAACATACAATTCATAAAGAAACTAATCCCCAATGTACAGATTCATCGCAAAATTCATGTATAGATTATACGTAAATGTATAAGACTGATAGGAATGCACAAAGGATGTATTTATTAACTTTTTCTGTTCAACTCATGAACATTGATACCAACAACTTATGTCAACATGCAACATTTATTCAACATTAAAAAACTTTTGTCAGTCTCCAACGATATGACTAAGCAAGTGAGAAAATAAAAAGAGAAGAGTAAATATCAGTAGAAATTCAAAAGTCAAAACTGTATTTATGAAAACAATGCTTTTATTTAAGTTGAATGACAAAATGACTCTCAATGTAATTTTTAAAGCTTATAGAAAAATGAAAACCACCGACATCCCATTTATTTTAATAGCTTTTGCATTGAGTTATGCTTCACACAATACTTCTCGATTAACACAGTTTATCTCTCGCATGACGTTGTTCATTTATCTTCAGCATCAAATTTCCATACTGATATATCTGGAATATAGGCTTAAAACTTGACTTTATTATTTCCTGACGCTGTGCATTAATAAATGAGCCAGGTTTAAAGTTGTTTTCTCCCGACCACATGTCCACGGAACCCCAGATTGCAACCTATATTACTATTTATCTATTTTAGAAGCAGATGCTCAATGCGTGAGTGGAACTTTGCTAGTTTAAAATTTGAACAGATTACGTTAGGCTTATAAAGTACAGAATACACCCCAATTCGACCTAGCTCCTTAATGTACTCACGCTGACGACTTCCAACGAGCTATTCGTAGTACAGAGAGTTTGGAATGCCTCCAATGTAGAACTGGAGACTAAATGCACTCACGCAGACTTTGAAAACAAGCTCTTCATATAATAGATTTGACCATATCATATAGTTAAATATAATGCATGACCTTTAGCATTCCAGACTGACTGCTTTAAACTATGAATGCATGAAGAGTCTCCATGTGTGAACTAGAAACATAAAGTATTCACTTGGGCCTTCCAGCGTGACTGCTTCAAGTGTGGAATGCGTGGAAAGTCTCCAGATTTGAAGTGGAGTCGTAATGCACTTGGGACTTCCAAATTGGGAGTAGCACTGGCACATTGGCACTTGGGACTGAGTGAAGGCCGGAAATGATGTTATTCTAATTAGAGGAACGACACAAACTTTTTATTTATTACTTGGTTTCAGGACATCAAACATAATAACCGGTCTCTGTCGAATATCTTACTAACAGTAAGTTTTCTAATTGAGCATGAAACTACTAGTAACATCTTTTAACTAACTTCATGAACAGATATTAACTAGTATTGCAACATTTAAAGATTATCAATAAGAGCAAGTAATACCATTCCACGAGAATCATACTCTTTCGAATAAAATCTACTGATTGGCTACATTGAAACATTAAAAACTGCATAATTTTACACAAGGTTACATCTAATACAGGACCATTTGTCTTGTTTGTCTCCGGTTGAAGCCTCACTCTTGCTAGTGGTATTGTCCACCTCTCCGTTTCCACCCGACGACTCATTATCTGCTAAAATCCGGGGGCACTCATGACCTGTTGCAAAACACATCAAACGTTGTGACTTTTGAACGATTTTGTTCTGTATATGATATTTATTTTACAGTTGCAGTTTATCTTACCGTCAT
Source organism: Willowsia buskii (assembly GCA_034700685.1). Lineage (NCBI taxonomy): Eukaryota > Metazoa > Arthropoda > Collembola > Entomobryomorpha > Entomobryidae > Willowsia > Willowsia buskii. Next base: position 20,119 of record JAQIXW010000178.1, read on the forward strand.
TATCTAGCTTAACCTCAGGTTCACTTTGAGTCCGGGGCGTTCCCTTGCCAACTCTTCCATACCTTTCATTATGGCATGAACCTATATATGCATTTGATTAAATGAAACATAATTTCTTAATTAGCATTTTAGAATGTTGAGCAATGTACTCTATGAAATAAAATCCTTCGAGGATCATGTACAATTCTTTTACTCAAATTATGAATATCTTTCTTACCAGACTTCTTGCGTGGAACTAGACCTATGCGAATAGCCTGAAACATGCAATAGCTGGGAAATACACAGACATAAGAGTTTGCATTTTAGGTAAGGTAAGCTTAGTAAATGACGCACGGTGTAGGCATCAGTTTGAAAACGTTCATCGTATTATCTTAATATTTCAAAAGCAAGCGTTCATCTCTACCTGTCCACTTTCTCCACCACAAGACCATTCTCGATAAAAAAACCAAGAAATTCAGCATCCTTGCTAAATTCCTCTTCTATTGCTTCCCCTAAAGCTTCCCTATTCTCCAGCGGATTCTCAAGGTTCTCATCCTTTACATCCGGAACTAGAAATTCCTGGTCAGCATCAGCTAGCACCACATAGTCTTCAGTATCGAGTTTCAGTTTCTCCTCTAGAAGCTTACCGTGTTGCCTGTCAGCGCCTTCTGATTCCATGAACTCCACCCTTGTCAGTTTCTTCATCTGGTCGTGGCATGTAGCCTGATTATTTGCCATTGTGGTTATAGGAAGGGCTAAATTACGTAAGGCTTTATTCTATCAAAGTTAAGCAGACTTGATTTGGAAACAAAACACAAATCTGCAATAATAAAAAATGCACTGTAAAATCTCCGACCCTAGCCTTATTGGTGAAAATTATTTGTAATCTTCAAGCTAGCACTAAAATGTTTGCAATGTAGAAGCACAAAGCAGCAAAAAAACAGGTTGGCTTATGCAGATGCTTGTCTCATTGTCTTCACTCTCATCAGAGAAAAAAAGTAATATGCCATCGTACCTTGCGCCTTTCTGTTGGCCAGTGTGTGCTTTTGTAGTGCATAAATACATGTAAGACAATGCAGCATTGAACGTGTGCTCCATATGCATGATAAATTGATATACAAATCATGCTTAAATCAATGTATAATATTGCATTCATATTGAATCAATTTGTTATGGCTTGCTTTTACATAAAAATTTTCTTCAAATTAGACAATGACGACGATGCATCTACTAAATTAATGATGCAAAGTGGTTTTCATTTATGCTTGTTTTATATGAATTAAAATAAAGTTGATTTTAAAGAAAGGATTTATTGATATACATTATTTATACATTAATTAATTGAGCAGCATGTATTACAATAAACTTTAGATGTCATAGTACTGATAGATTATATTTTGTTATAAAATATAAAGGGCAAACAAAAATTTTATATTCAAAAATGCGACAACTAAAACTTAACTTGTTTACCAGAATAATATTCAAAGTAAAGGTGCTCTGATAAATACATTTACGTTATGCGGTATTTCAATTCAAAAAGGAAGCCGAGTCGAGTCTTGAAGATATAACACCACCTCATCATCATCGTCATTGCCTGATTGTCAAAAATCAATTTTAAAAACGGAGAAAGTTAATTAGTTCTCATTTCACTTTCAACTCATTGTTCTGCCAACTATACTTTCCATACATTTTAAGACACAAACGTATGTTTTTTGAAGTCAAACGTTTCTTGATAGCATATAGCATGTTCTCAAAAGCCAACGATGAAGAGTACCTGTAGTTGTTGTGATTTTTCATGGAAGAACAACTAAAGCAAGCAAAAGGGGTTTCTTGGTATTTCAACGTTCAAGGTCCAAATGGGCTCAAGCATTCTATAGGTTTTTTAAATACATACCAAAATGCACTCCATAACAACTCAAGGTAGAAGTTTCACTGATTCCTTTCATAAAATATTCCATCCTATCAACTCCTTATGCATATTTATACATGGCAGTTTGTGATGATTGACGCATATAACATTGTGTAGACTTTTTTAAATTATTTTATCTTCTAGCCTTATGACTCATTAATGTTTGCTTGAAACCCTTACATATCTATTGAAATCTTGCATACAAAGATTATCACCTCACTGTCACATGAAATTGTGTAAATGTCATTGTTGGCTTCTATGCGGACTTTGAAACATGAATCTTTGACTCGATGATTATTGATTAATAATTACAACTACGAATACAACGTTCTCGTTCCCGTCAACAATCACCTCTTGTATATTAAGAGAACCCTTATTGGAAAAAGATATCCAACTGTTCTATAAGAGGTCATTGTTCTATTGGATTTCATGCATGAGTATCAGACTAATTTAATTACCACAAATTCAACTATATTATTGATCTTCAATTATTGCATTATAATACAAAAATACGTCACTTGATAATTAATTGAATGCTTGACACAGCTACACAAAAACTCATAAAAATTACTAGTATATATTTAAGGTGGCAAGTAAATGCACGGTTATTTTCTGCATTAAGGACAAGGATTAAAAATAAATTACGGGAAACGATTTTTATACATGATTGTGGTTTTGCATTCATATGATTAAGCGGCCTCAGCTTTAGTAGCTCTAGTTTTGCAAAAAAAAACCTTTTGGGCAAAATTCACAAGAAATACCTAATTCTTTTTTTCGGATCCATAATGACCTTATTTGGAGTTGGTGGGTTATAGTGGGATGAATGCTTTATCTGCTATAGCGCTAACTATCTTATTCGCAAGGTCCTTTGGGCAGTGTTAAGGTAGTTGCTGATGAAAAAAAGGAGAAAGAAATTGTCATTTTTTGTGCATATATTTTTTTCCTGTGGGAATCACCAATCAAATTTACAGTCTCAACAGTCTCCATGATGATTTTGGAGACTAACCGTATGCACTTGGACTTTTAATCTAGTTCATCACGGTTTAGGAAGCCTTAACAGTCTCCAGGATGATTCTGGAGACTAACTGCACGCACTTGGACTTTTAATCTAGTTCATCACGTTATAGGAAGCCTTAACAGTCTCCAGGATGATTTTGGAGACTAACTGTATGCACTTGGGACATGCATGCAAAGTAAATGTGCATAATTGGGACTTCCATGGATTCCCAATATTTAGTACCACTTGGAGGAAGCCTTTTGAACATCATAAAAAAATATTCAATGTGCACTTAGCATATGCATATGTATTACGTGCATCTAGCAAACCCACCAATTTATCATTCAACAATGATTCTGGGTATAATTAGAGGAATACATGATATGAAACGATGTTTTTCTATATCAGTTTGGATGAACAAAAAATAAATGCACAATCAGAATAATGTTAAAGCTGACGACTGTAATGCAGATTGTATGTGCATTTTTGTTTAATTTCTTTATATAAGCATGAATGATAATGCAAACATGAGGAATGAAATCCTAATTTTAATGAATGGACGGAATACTTCCGTACGATAATTTGGAATGTAGGAAGGTGCAATGCAATGATGTAGGTTAAACGTGCAATCTTGTATATAGGTACCTTGATTTGATTGAAGTACATATAAGAGGTTCGGAATAGGCGGAGTGAATCTATAATATGGCCACGGGTAATACACAGATATACCTATTATTAACAGCCAAAGTCCTCTCAGTGTCAAGGAATCTGCATGAGCAGCATTTAAATTGACTGCCCTGTTACCTATCATCGATGGCTTCAATCAGATGGGAGCCATGTTTAAAGAGCATATAAGCAGCCAGGTCATAATATGTAACTGAAAGATATATAAAGGCAGAAAATGAAGTTTCGTAAACCAAACCGTGCTACCATTACAAGAGTAAGCTTCCCAGTCCGGGCCAATAAGGAGAATGCAATCATACACATTAATATATACTATGCTACCAAGTTGTACTACCTAATCATCATGACTTGTCGGGCCCCTCGTAGCTTTTTCATGCATTTAACAAATTTTTTGCGAAATATATGGAAAGGATATACGAAAAATTTAAAGTAAACAAACGGCCAACAAAAGCTCGTCTAGTCCATCACGGGAGAGGCAAGCTGCAGCACGGCTCGAAAACTAATGCACGACCACCACCACCAAAAAAAACATTCTACAAGTTAAGTGTACATATACTTCGTATTATTAACGCCTCCATATTATTTGACTGCCCGTTTTAATCAAAATCTGCGAAACTGGGTTTCGATTTTTTGATTAAAATCTTTAAACATCTTACTGCTTAATTTTGTTTTGTTTTCATTTCAGAAGTTCGAGACATGGCTGGCCCTGATGCCGGAGAATGCTGTGTCTGTCTCCACCCTTGGCCTGCCGCCGCCTGGGAGGGACCGACGCTTCACAAGCAACGCTCTTTCCCGATGAACGAGGGTGGAGACAGATGCGGCCACTTCTTCTGCGTGGAGTGCCTCACCCAGGTCCTGCGAGTTGGAAACGGTTTGTGCCCATACTGCCGTTTCCAGTTCGATAGGGTCCGTGTCTCACCCTTCAACCCACCACACTTCAATCCAGGGGACTATATCTGGGTAATTACTTATTTCCGTAATAATGAGGAGCACACGCTTACTGCTCACCCTTAAAAGAATAAAATACTGCGTTTAATTTGTTGTTTGTTTAGTTTTGTTTGGTTGCAGGTGACAGGAAGGAAGGATGACCATTCTTTCCCCATTAACTATTAATTAATACTATGTACATTGACTGTACTACTTTTGCCGTTAAATTTTTCTGTTTGTTGTTTTTACCATAGGTGGTGCCGACTCTAGAGATGGAGTTCTGGAGTCTGGTTCATTTGTAAGGTCTAGTAAAAGCATTCACACTTAATAAATAATTAATTTTACTTTATTAACTTAATGCTGCGCGTAATTGCAATTTTTTTATTAGTTTTTCAGGACATCCCATGGACTTTCTTTTCCTTCTTCCTTTCTTTTCCGGGGTTTTTCCTTTCACAAAAGGTTTTCCCCTTTTTTTCTTTTTTTCTTTGCAACTAAATAAATATCTAACATAATGATTAGAATTTTATTTTGTTGCAAAAATCGGTGGTGTGTTGTTTGTGGTTTAATTTCTCATATGTAATTTGCACCTCCAAGTAACATTTAAACTTTTGTCATATATTCATATGCATCTGCACCTCCACATGTCATGGAAACTTGTGGCATATTTTCATGTAAACTTGCAGCTCCAAATAACATTTAAATCTTTGGCATATTTTTAAATATAAATCTGCACCTCCAAATTTCATTTAAACTTGTGGCATATTTTCATATAAACTTGCAGCTCCAACTAACATTTAAATCTTTGGCATATTTTTATATATAAATCTGCACCTCCAAATTTCATTTAAACTTTCGGCATATATATTTATAAAAATCTTCACCACCTGGAAGCTTTTGGCTGTTATTACTAAGGTTATTATTGTAATGTTGTTACAAAGGCAAAAACTAGACATTTTTTGAAATCAACAAATTAGCTTTGCATTGTTATGGGATGCTTTTTTGATTCTAGAATTGTCTTGGAATGAAGATGTACGCACCTGTAACCTCCAAAAACACTTTGCATTGTTGTAGGAAGCTTGGTTGTTTCTAGAATTGCCTGCGTACACTCGTTTAATCATTTATAATGTCAATGAAACTTGTTGCAGTAGTAAAAACATTCATCAATAAAAATTCTAGAAATCTTCACTCGCACCGTTCAATCTACATTCATAATGTATTCTGCCGGACGCTCAAATGCTTTTGATTACTACACATAGTAGAATCTCGTAGCAAGATGTTCTAGCAAGTTAAAGGTACAGAGATAAGTAGCTGCTGTTGTAAATATATGATACACTAAAAATAGTGAACTTTGGGGTTTCAAAGAGTAGCAAGCAGAGATACAAGCACTTGACAGACACTTTTAAAATAGCTTTGGAGATTACATGTAAATTTTGTTCCCAAGATTTTTAATTTATGGAATCAAGCAAGAATCAAGATGGTTGCTAAAAATGTTTACGTAATTATTCTTCATCCACACTTTGTTTCAAGGTACTCGTAGGTATGGATTTGAGGGCTGGACAGATGTGTTATAGTAGTTTTGGAGATGATGAAGCGTTGATGCTTTGGTTCCAAGAAGTTGCTTGCATATAGAAAAGGGCTCGACTGTTGTTAAAAATGCTTTAGTGATAGCACACCGTTCACTATGGTTTCCAGCATTATGCCAATTTAGCATGGCCACTAGAAGGCTGTAACAATGCTCCAAAGTGGTTCTGGAAGCATGTTTAGGGGACGCTAGTACTTTTACATGCAATCATGACAAGTGGAAGGCTGTAACAATGCTCCAAAGTGGTTCTGGAAGCATGTTTAGGTGACGCTAGTACTTTTACATGCAATCATGACAAGTGGAAGGCTGTAACAATGCTCCAAAGTTGTTCTGGAAGCATGTTTAGGTGACGCTAGTACTTTTACATGCAATCATGACAAGTGGAAGGCTGTAACAATGCTCCAAAGTTGTTCTGGAAGCATGTTTAGGTGACGCTAGTACTTTTACATGCAATCATGACAAGTGGAATGCTGTAATGAAGTGCAAACTACAATGACAATCTCAAACAGAAGTTGAATCTCATGTTGAGTTTAATCATGAGGTGAAGGTCACGGCATAATATAGGGCTCAAGAAATTCGTTGCTTATTCGAATGAAAGGATTGCAACAGGAACGAAGAGATGAATTTAATGCACTTGAGGTTTATGATGATTTTAGATTTTAGCAATTTCTTGTCGTTTACAGTTTAACCAAACTTTTATTTATAAAAGAAAATCTCATTTATTGATATTATTGGGAATATACCAAATTATAAATTTGACGCTACAAGCGTCAGAAACTAACTATGTATTACTAACTAAACACGATATAGCTATATGATTGTGAATAAATAAACATTGGTGTTTAAAAAATTACATTTGCAAGCAAAAATATACAGATCAATAGAAAGACGCACACAATTTACTGAGAAGTCTCGTTAACTGGAATCTGATCATCCTCATGAGGATAATACAATGAAGCATTGTCATTAACAGGAATGGAGGCTTGTTGCCCCTGACATGTACCAATATCAATAGCAGTAGTCTTTAACTCAATATTATTACCACTACTACCCTGATGAGGTTCATGGGTTTTTGGTGCTTTGGTCGCCTTATCTTTCTTATCTTTATCTTTCTTTTCAGGAGCAACGCTAAATTTTTCAATGACTATTTTTCTCAGTTTCAATACGTAAAATGAAAAGTTTTCGACTACCAATAAGACGAGAACAAAAATCAGATAAGCAAAAAGAATGGAAGACGATGTTGATTTTGGGAGGCGTGCGCACGTATGAAGAGAGTACTGATCAAAACCCACATTGAGACATAAAGCAAACAAATGTTGCAAGAAAAAAAAAGCTATCGTAGCACCAAAAACCATACCGAGTAACAGTTTTAAAATCTGCTTGAATAGCCCACTTACAGGTTCCCACTTTGAAGTATCTGGATCCGGGAGAGAATCTGGAGCATCGTTTCGTTTGGTAATGAAGCGATACGTGCATGTGTACACGACAGAGTAGATGAAGACCAGGAGGAATGGGACTGTGAACCCATAATGAAGTACGCTAGCCACATGCTGAAGCGTATTGACACTCCACTGGAATTCACTCAAGGCAGAAGTCTGGTTGGCCTGTCTATCCATGTCGACGGTTAGGTTCATCATGCACCGGAAAAGAGGTTGAATAAGATGTAGGTTATGCACAAAATCAGCCAGCAGAGTAGATATCATCAGCCAGGAAAAAACTATGAAGACTGCTGCCAGTCCAAAACTTGAGAACATCATGACCAGCGTTACCAGGATCGCACAACTAATTAAAAAAGAACAAAATAAAAGTCATTGATTAATATGGATAATAATTGACATTGCAAGCTCAATATACATATTTATTGCAATCAATTATTGATAATGTACAAACAAAATATTTTTCATAGTCTTACCGACAACTCCTGCTACTAAAGACACCAATCGTTAAAATAAGCGCAACAATAAACGCCACCACTGCGGATGTTCCCATATTTAAAAACTTGCTTCGACTGCAGTACAGCATAATGCACCCAAAAACAACAGCTAGTAAGAACAACCATTTCCCCATTTTTACCCACGGGATATCTTTTCGGGACTTTGGAAGCGCCATTACTTTGATTATGTAGAGAAAATGTAGAGAAAAAAAGTTTGATTTTCAAAAGAGTTGATTACAACTTGAGAAAAATCAACAACTTGCTCAGGCAATCGTCTTTTAGCTACTAATGCATTTTTGCACCACTCTCCGTGATTTTATATCAGAGAGCTTGCTTGTTATATGTAAAGTCAGTTAGTGCTATTTCTATAGTGCCCATCTAGTAGGGATACATTTACTCAAGTCATTGGCATGTAAAGATTTAGTCTTGGTAGCATACTTGAGTTGAGAAACAATGACAAAGGATACATTCCATTCACTTCATTCATTCAAGTTGAATGAGAATTCTTGCCTTTTTTCCAAGTGACTCATTCATCCCTTTTCGAAGAATCCAGAAAAAGGGTTTTCTTTAAAGGACACTTTCTAACCAACAGAGGGATAAACAGTACAGAGAAATGCATACAATCTATATGCATATTTTTTAAGGAGCATATCTTTGCTACCAACAGGACATTCTATTCTTTTTTACCCTTGTCATTATCTCTTATTGTAGGTATATATCCATGCAATGCATATTTGCTGTTTTAATCACACAAGGTACTGGGTTAACATAAAGATATGATCCTCATCGGTAGTTTTTTGATGATTCAACCGAAATTGTAATACTTTCTGTTATAAATTTTTGGGGTAAATTTCAGATTTGATAAGAGATCAGCATTGTTTCATTACAGCAAAGATGACGTCAACTCGAAACGATAAGCTGATCAATGTCTTTAGGCTTACTAATGAATGTATGTGAACTTTGGCACTTGAAAAATAAAAATAAATATGTATAAAAATGATGATGTTTTAAATGTCAAATTTTATTTCTCTACATTCGTTCATTCGTGAAAATTCCACAGTTTAAAGAACACAATCTTTTTGACCAAGCTTAAAAAATTTAAATTTCAAACTTTCAAAATTCAGAGATACAATTTAAAGTCATACACAGTAAATTACAAAATTCATGAAAACTCGCGTCACGATGTTTTCAAAGTTTAAAGCTTTTTTTTTGATTGTGCATTATCTATGCATGCATGTAGAAGAAGGCGAAATGATAGTTGTGGCTGGCCTTGTACACCATGCTTCCAAGATTGCTTCAATTAGCCCCAATCGCAAAAGCACACACAGAGAAACTCGTCCTGGTCAACACATCACTCCTGTCATAAACGGTAACGTTTATGAGATCTTACCTAGCGACTTTGAAGGAATCCCAAGCCAGCGCACTGTTTACATTTTACGTTTGCTGAAAAATGAAAAAGACGTCAGCACAAGAGGATATTCATTGGACGATGAAGAATATCAGCCGGATGAGTCAAAGTTCAAAGAACCGTTGACACAACTCCCAGTGTTCCTCGCAAACAATGCACGACCAGTGGACAAATCTTCCTCTGGTTCATTTGAAGAAACAAATCGGCTTCCATTCAGACGGCCGACGACAAAACCACGTTTAACCATTAACCATCTTATTCCATTATCAACAACAAAACCTCGCGTCGAAATGTCAACAACGGATCCCTCAGTACCAACAACTTTTCCAGCCGCCACCAATACCCCTTCAAAACAAATCCCCACTACGACAACGGTTACCCCAAGTAAAATCACATCATCTACAAGAACAACAACGGTTTCAAATCATCAACTTCTCAAGTCTACTTCTGTTCCGACTACTACACAAGTGCCCATTACAACAACTGCTGGTCCGAAACCAAGTTCCAGTGCTACGACTGTGGTTCCATCGACGTCTACCTCATTTCCCACTACTACACAAGTGCCCATTATAACAACAACTGCTGGTCCGAAACCAAGTTCGAGTTTAACTACTGTGGTTCCATCGAGATCTACCTCATTTCCCACTACTACACAAGTGCCCATTATAACAACAACTGCTGGTCCGAAACCAAGTTCCAGTGCTACTACTGTGGTTCCATCGAGATCTACCTCATTTCCCACTACTACAAAAGTGCCCATTACAAAAACTGCTGTTCTGAAACCAAGTTCCACTGATTCTGTGGTTCCTAAAACAAGTGCAACAACTAAAGTTCCAAATCAACAAAGTAGTACTACCACCTCATCTACATCGACCTCTTCAACTACTACTCAAGCTCCCATGACTAGTAATGATGCCCCAAAATCATCAACAACAACAACTTCTACTACAACGCCTCATCCATACAAGGCGTCATATAATTCTCATTCAGAAGCTCCACCATCGTCTACTAGACCAGATTCTGGAGGTGGAGTTGGAAGCTTTATCGGAGGGGTTGCCGATGTATCTGGAGGGGTTGCCGCAGGGATAGGAAAGTTATTCGGGGGGGCCTCTGCCGCAGCAGGAGGAGCTGTGGCTGGCACATCTACAGCCGCAGCAGGAGTTAGCTCTGCCTCTGCTGTTGCTGCAGCTGGAGTCACATCTGCAGCTGCTGTAACTGCCGGTGGAGTTGCGGGAGGAGCTGCTGTAACTGCCGGCGGAGTTGCGGGAGGAACTGGAATGGCATTGGGAGGTGTTGGGAAGGGAGCAGCCAACGCAGTTGGTACAGGAATAGGAGGACTGGGTTCTGGAGTAAGGGGAAGTGTGCCAAAAATGTCACAGCCATCATCATCCTCAGCTGATCTGGAAGCCAAGCAAATGTCCAACCACCATCATCCCTCCACAGCCAATGCTAACTATAAAACAACACGCAAGAGTTTTGTCAAGACGACAACATTAAAAACAGCATCTACAACAAAAAGGCCACTTTCTACTGAAGCATCGACCACAAGCGCTCCAGGAGGATTTACCTCTACCAGTACTTCCGCTCCTTCAAAATCAACAACGACAACAACTCCTACTACTTCTTCTACGACTTCTGTTACCACCTCCACCACCACTTCAAAACCTACGACAACTCAAAAGTCACCAAATTCCACAACCACCACGACTTCTTCCGCTTCTACGACTTCGTCCTCTTCAACGACTACTACTACTACTACAAGCACCACGCCTACGCCTTCCACCACGCGAAGGTCTTCAAATTCTACAACAACAACAACGACTTCTTCTCCATCAACTTCAAAGACAACAACAGAAAAAGCAAAAAAGGATGAAAAAAATAAAAAGAAAGGCAACAAGAAAGAGTGGAGCTTTCCAGAAATCCCAGATTGGCTTCAATGGGTGCTATATGGAATTGGAGTATTTGTTGGCATTGTATGCTTTTGTTTCCGGGAAGTCATATGGAGATTTATTAAATTGGCAGCTGATGCACTTTGGTACTGCATAGAGTCAATTTACAAATGTGCCTGCAAAAAGAAAAAGACTGATACACCAGCAGAACAACTAAACCCAGACACCGATGACAATCAGTCACACCAAGATCCAGGTGTTTCCACCTCGCAAGAATCAGTCGTTTAATTTACATGAAATGTTTATGTCTTTTTTGGATTGTAATGCAAAACTTGAATTTTTACATATTCGCTGTTGATATTAAAGTGCGTATTGTAATTGCGTTTTTAAAAAAAAATAAAACAGAAAAAAGCTCATACTTTATTTACTTGTTCTATGCATAATCCGTAACATTACAAAAAAAGATAACGTCCGAAATTTAAAAATAATTCCTGTACCGCAAGGTCAGTTGATAAGCATACACACACAACTGTACGACATTCATAACTCAATACTTTGGAATATCCTTTTCATGTATTTTCTCTTATTTTGCATGTTAATTGCATCAAAATCCCATTTTAGTATTTACAAGTGTCGCGATATTAGACCGACTTTTATTATCTCAAGTCTGCACGGTTTCACAAGTTTGTATTTTTGTAAAACAATTAGAATGCGGAAAAAATTAACATACATCAAGAATGAAGTCAGGGCAGATGATTATATGATCAAACCATGCTACCAAGACAATTGGAACGGAGCTTCCACTACTACCACCATTTAGAGGAGAATATTTATTGTATCATTTGCTAGGCGTTGTTTTTGACATTTTAGCATCTCATGTTCCTTCAGAAACTATATCATGATCCTATGGATCAAGGATTAGTAAAGCCAAGTACTGCTGGACGAGGACAGCATGCGGGAAACATTGTTCCAGGTAGAAATTTATCTGATATTTTGTTTTTAAATGCAGTACATTCAAGGATCTAGCTATTGTAAACGTTAGACATGGTACTATTTAAGTGTGGAAACATTATATGATTGATGATTGGAATACAGCGTCCACAGATGTTGAGATTGAAGATGGAATTGATAAACAAGGGGCTATAGAAAGCACTGCAAGTGAGCATGATGGTGAGCCATTTGTGGAACATGATGCTGGATTAGAAAGCAAGTGGCCAGTCTAATCCAAAATACAAACATTTTCAAACATCTGCATGACAACATGACATTTTCATTAAAATTTTCAATTTCTTGCAATACCGAGTCTGATGAGGGTGACTATTTTACTGTGGATGAATCACCGAGTGGAAACGATGAGGAGGAGAATCAGAGGAGTGTCATGGATGATTGTGACGAGGCTACACAACTTCAATGGTGATGCACTCTAGTATGAAAATGCCACAAAATCGAAAACGTCACCTCGCTAGTCAGAATCTCGTTATGGTGTAGTTGGTACACTATATGAGGAAACTTAATCGAATCTTCATGCTGTGTATATGGTGTACTTTTGTTAAATGATACTGATCACGGATTGAAATGAACCATGAATTGATTGATGTCGCTCAGCTATTAAATCTCTGTTTAAATTGTGAGTTGTAAAGTTACATGACATATATTGCAACTCTACTGTTAGCAAATATGAATTATATGTATTCATTCGTGCGATCTTTAGCCTTTTGAAAAATACTAAATGAAGTACGCACGTGTTACCATTAAACAAAAAAATTATAAAGTGGATATTAGTTTTGGATGCGCATTAAAAAGCTCAATTCTTTTTCATATATATAACGAGGCATTATTGTATGTAGGAAGTGAGTATGTCTTCATGCATGCACTTAGTGGTGTTCCAAAAACAGATTTGCCGGGCAAAACCGATTGCATATTCGTCAGTGACATGACAAACGCATGACAAGATAAGAATTACTTTAATATAGTGGTTTATTTGATTTGAGGCTACGTAAGATCAATTTATTTTTATCAGAATTACATGGAATCAGAAAGAATCCGTCTTTTGGAATTTCATACCTTCAAGTAAATGTTAAGTTGCAGACTCAGACACAAAATAATTTAAAGGAAAAGCCCAATGTAACATCAGAGCGGGTTCATGAATTATTTCGGCCAACACGTTAGCTAAAATGCAATTGGTAGCAGAGTACATTGTGATGAACTGAATGTTTGTCATGAATCCATGGCAATTTACAAGGTCTCCAAACTAGATATGGAACATGAGTGCATTTTTTGTGTGCTACAGACGTGTAGGTGGAGACGTGAAGTGATACTAAAAGTGCAAGCATGCCAAAGCACTAGAGTCACCTTATCATGTTTCCAGAATCATTCTAAAGCATGAGTAAGGCTTCCAAAAGTCCATGCAAGTAGTACAAAATAATGCTCTACGTCTTTGTTTGGCTAGGTTTTTTTTTGTTTTGCAAATGTATCGCTAGCATAAGTCAAGTTTATGAGATAAAAAAAGAAATTAATACCGTCTACCAAAACTGAGGTTTGTTAATGCAAAAGGATAACCAATTTCATAAATTCATTGTTAATTGGGTTTTGAAATTGATGACATGTAGTATATATACTTTGTCTATTTGGTTAAAATTACTGGTTAGTTGTGATTAATATGAATTTTAATTAGTATATTCATTTGATAAAGTCAAATCTAAGTCAATTCAATTTATTAACCTTTTTAATTTGTAACATTTACTCATGTATATACCGCATCATTATCATTAGTTTTGAAATAGAAACTCTTATAATTACATACATTTATACATTTTCATACCATTTTACAAGGTACGAAATCAAAAACATTTCACTCCTACAAAACTAATCAGAATGTCATGATTCAATTACATTTGACTTGCCATAAACACATATTGTTAGCACACACATTATGCCTAAAAACCAACACCAATATGTTCTCTCCATCCTAACTACTCGTCTACTTACATAAAAACATGATAACTCACAATTTTCTAAAATATGATCCATTAATACTAGAAAAATAAACTTTTACCATAATCATGGTAATACTACTACTGCTAATTAAGTAACATAGTGCTTCTCCTATCCAAGTGATATTTGATTTTGATTGCTAACATTCTGTTTCTGTCGTTGACACTGCATTACTTCCTCTTTCATGAATCTTCAGTTGTCACTAGAATCGTCACCATTGTGACCTGGAACAAAAGTGCAAGAATAAATAAATGAATATTAAACTGATTACTAGCCACCTTTAGTACGATATTGAAAGCACAAATTCAAATAAACTACGGAGTAAGTACCTTCGCTTTCCCTGTCAGCTTCCGGATCCTCCTGGTCTGCATTACCTCGACTGGTAGACGGACGTTCAGAATCTGGACCAACATCTTATGAAGAAATAGAAAATGGTCAGTAGAATTTAAAATGTTCTTGCACTTTTAACCGCTTTATATATTTTGATTTGAGTAAATCTTACCTTTTTCACGTGCTGCATTACAATCACGAATGTGCCTGTGCAGTTGACTCAAATATTGAAAACACTTATCGCATTTGGAGCATTTGAATCCCAATTTTCCATGGATTGTATTTTGATGTGAAACCCTTTCACGAGAAGTGGGGAATTTGTCACCGCAGATACCACACACACGGGAATCATGCATTTTCTGATGTCTGGAAGGAGAAGGAGGAGGCGGGGGAGGAGGTGGAAGAGACAACTGACTGTTTCCACTGTCTCTTTGTTTGTTGCTCTGCTCCTTTTTTGATGTTGATTGCTTCTTTGTCTTCTTCTTCCCTTTTTGCAATTTACGGGGAACATCTTTTGCTGCTTCCAGTTCTGGTCCGCAAGTCTGTAAACAAGAATCGGCCTCTTCTTCACCTCCATCAAGCTTGGCAGTTTCCTTGTCATTAGCATTTACTTTGGAAATGCATTCCAACAATGACTCAACCTTTGAATCTACAGCGTACTTGCGATCCTGAGTAGGCTCCTTTTTATTTTCATTGACTTCTGTGGAGGCTGATGAGGTAGAAGGCACTGGAGGGGGAGAAGGTGCCGATGTAGAAGCAACTGGAGGAGGCATCGTGGTTGGTGATGATGAAGCTTCCGCAGCAGGAGAGGGTAAAGTTACGCCTCCCAAGTTGATACGTGGAATATTCAAATGCACTACACAAACTCCTGGTTGCCTGCCATTGTTTCCTGAACCCGTTTTCTTAATGTCTGTTGTCCCATTTGACCCTACAAAAAATCAGTTAGAAATTATAGTGGCTGCATTACGTTTAGTTTTAGATGAAGTATTTCAAAAGTTTTGTATGCTTATTGAATACCTTTATTTTTTCCATCTTCTGCATTCTTTTTGGTCGTCACATCTTTCTGCTTCTCATTTTCTTCTTTGACCTCTTCCTTCTTGACAGTTTCCTGCTTAACCCCTTCCCTCTTGATCGCCTCTGTCTTGATAGCTTCCGTCTTGATAGCTTCCGTCTTCACCGATTCAATCTTGACTTCCTTCTTCTTCTTGCCAAATCCCGGATTAATTTTTGCATTATCTCCAGTTTCCGACTTGATCTTTAGCTCCACTTCGGTGGCACGTCGAAGGTAATTATAGTGATTACCATAATGATAGGAGAGGTAGATTGTGGGCCAGTCATCTGTGGCATTCTCCGGTTGAAAGAAATGGAATGCTGCTGGGGGTGTAATCACGATTATACGAACTCTCCATATAATTGAAGCAATCATGATGCACAAGTCATTTCCCCACAGTTGGTCAGCTATTCCAGCAGCTGTAAATAAAAAAGACATAAAAAGCGTGGTAAGTACGTGAACAAGAGTGCAATCCATTTAATATTTAAAACTGCAAAACGTACACAGTCAACTGGAAGAATGAATGGGAGTTATGAATAAATGCACTAGTTACCTTCTTGATCCAGAGACATAGCGGGTGCGCTTGAAGGATGGAAATAACGCTGTACGTACGGATGTAACCTGTTATCCTGTAGGCCAATGGCAATTCTGGCTCGAATAGCAGAAATCGGAGTGGGAACTGTGATACCAAGGCTCCACAATCCCCTTTGAAGTGACTCAAAGAAGCAATTCCTGCGGTAAACAATTAACAATTTTGTAATGATTTGTTGCAGAATTACGTACATAAACACAGAACTGTAGTGGAGTTTTTAAATTGGGGCTTACCCGTACTGCGACATTTCTGTGATGATAAAGCCTGCTTCGCGAATAAAGTGTCGCATCATTCGATCCTGTTCTTCCCGGTCCTCCAACTCGATTTCAAAAGCTGCCGGCAAGACTCTCACCTCTTCTTCTTCTTGAGGGTTGACCTCACGATTTTTCTCCTCGACTACTTCCATCTTTACCTTTTCCTCTCCTTTATCTTCCTCCCCTTTCCCCATCCTTGCAGGCACGTGTGACGTTGTCTGACACCACCCTGAAAAGTCACAATAAAAATCACATAAGAATTTGCTTATCTGAATATTAATTTACTGGAATTATTTTTTTTGGCTGACGTGCACTGATAATAAACAACAACTGTGTAATTAATCTATTTTTCGAAACTTTTTTAAAAGTCTTACCAAAACGACAAACTTCTAGCGTCACTTGCACTGATCTGACCAAATAACAACTTCAAGGTCAAGTTAATTGTTCTTCAAATTCCAAATTTTTTAAATCATCTAGTGCACTTGAAAACAAAACTACTAAACTTATCCCCCAACAAGGTCAAAGCTTATCTACTAAAATATCTCTGACTAAAATAAAGAAAGCTACAATTTGTACTGTTGCTTAATAATAACTGCAAGAGATTCTTCGGAGTGAACTTCTTTCGCAAGTCCCAAGACCACTACTGAATAACAGAATAGACTTTTGACATTTTGATGAAGAGATTTCTGGTAGTGTCGTGTTCATTCCTGTCTCTAGACGAATGATTTGCTTTTTGGTTTGCGCGTACGTTCGTTTTACGTTCTACTCTACTCTACTCACTACTACCTCTACTTTGTTTCAAGCAGTGCTTCTCGAATTTTCTCGCGTCGTCGCTCTCTCCTGCAATACCGCATGGCGACTTTATGCTTTTTCCTATGCACACTTGTCACATACTAATAGAATTGCGTAAAGGGCATTGCATGCCTAATTTTCTAATGAGTATGCAAATTTTCAATATGACGTAAATGACGGGTATGTAAAATTAAAAGTTGTTAATGAAGATACATGGATTAATGCGCATTAGAAATTAAAGATGAATCCACAACCGCACGTGACGTATGTACATAATATTCAAATCAAAGAAAGCCCCTTTTAAATTGCTCAATAGATTAACTTTTCCAAATTAGTCTCAACAATGAAATGTATGGTGATTTTATCTAGTTGCGCTTTATGTTGTGTTACGCATAACAAATTATTCTTAACATTCAGTCAATTAACTTTTTTATACATTTAATTGCATCATAATGTCATTTTCATTTCAGGTTTGGAATATGCAGAAAACAGGTATTATCGGTATAGAAATATTCAAGACAAGATATAAGTCCAAGCATCCATTCCCTTTTGAGTATGTCCTCCCCTGCTCCATACTCTATGAATGAGAAAGAAAGAAATGAGTTACACAATAGTTACGCTTACAGTTAGAATACAACAGTTAAAATGAAATGCAAAGTATAGGAAATTATCAATACTTGCCTGCTTTTGTGAATTTCTATATTAGTGCCGGTCTTTGTCGTTGAGGTTTAAGATAACCCGATAGGATAAGGTGTCCTCGTAATCCTTGAATTATTGAAGGGTTCACTTTTTGCAATAGATCCGTAAATGCATTCCCTACTCCCTCTGAACAACGCTTTCGTTTTCCTGATGGCGCGGATTCCTTGACTGAACAATGAGCCCAATGAACCATGAGTCCAACACGATCCTGATTTGGCAATGCTTCCATTTCTTGATGATTGATCAATTTCCGCATTTCCTCCACCGTCAGATCTTGTACAAGGTTCATCTTGTATGCATCAGTCAATAATCCATATCCATCGACCACTTGTTTGATTGTTTTTGACATAACTTGTTGCTTATCCTCATCATTATTATGCAAAAACAAAATTGGTAATAATGATTTTGGGTTTTCACGAAAAAGTGTATTTACTGGAACATCATTCGCAAAAAACAGGAGTTTCAAAATGTTGCCAATTCCAACACTTTTGGCAATGTTGCAAACTCCCCGTGAAAGTCTGGAGATCAACTCCTTGTCTCTATTGGTAGTATACAACAGATCAGCAAAAGTGTCTACATCTTGTCTGGAATAGAGTGCACTTGCGGAAATGTCCATGCTTTCCTTCTTCCAGTCATAACGTTCCAGTAACAGTTGGTGAACAAAAAGCGATACGTTTTCATTTTCTCCAGTGATTGGTAGCGTAATCTCCATTGTTCCTATATTTTCCATGCGAGCAGAACGGATCACAAACATGAATGCACTTTCACTGCCGTCTTCATCTTTCGACGAGAGGTGTGCCATAAAAGTATGTACAAATTGAGACATCCTGGATGTAGACTTTAACAATCGTTCCATACTTAGTTTGTTCGCCTCATTGTCTTGTCGTACTACTACTGAAGTTGCCAATTGTGCATGCAAAATTTGAATCAGCAAATTAGAGATTTGGAAGCTCAACTGGACCTCTCTTGCTGTTACAATGGAATTTGTTGCTTCAAGAGAAATGGATGGGGTGATTGAATTCTGTGATGACATCATTCTGTCAATAAAGTCAAGGTTCATTCGCTCAAGTATTTCATCTTCAATCTCCTCTAGGAATCCAGGAACATTTGGGTGCGAAAGACGAAGGTGCTTTTGCAAGAAGAATGCAAAAACATATTCTGCGACATTTTGCAACTCTTTGTTTCCAAGTTTGTTGCGGTTCCTGGACAACAGCATGATCTCTTTCTCACCAAGCCCCCGACAATAGTCCATCATCAAAACTGATGCCACAAAGTTTCCAAGTACTTCAGCAACGTTAATGAATGATTCCATTGCTCCGCCCGACACTTTGATATCAGTGTAATCGCACATTAAAAGCTTGACAAGTTGCTGAACATTAATACGTGGTTCCATGCGCTTAGCATTAAGTGGATCTCCGTTCCAAATACAGATTAATTGTTCCAAAAGGTCATTTTCAAACGTACACGTTGTTACTACTTCCTTCATACTTTCAGTTGAGTTCTCCTCTAATGCAGGTCTTCCTGCTACGATTGGAAGGTTGGAAACTGCAGTTTGGTCCGGAAAGATGTCTTTATCGTGAGTGCCCTCCATGTTGCTTCCAGGTGAAGCCATTTCCGCTGATTCCTTCAAAACAATGGACAAACTTGGGGCTACTTGCTTTCCAGTTCTAGAGTGGTATGGTATCTCCATGGTATGTCCACCTTGATCTTCAATGTTTGTGCAAGTATGGTTTTCATCATTTTCCTGGTTGGAAGGTGAGAATCCTCCATCATTGGAGTCATCATGTACGTCATCACTTGTTAAGTTGGGGTTGGTAGTTGTCATGTCTGCATTTTCCTCTATACTAGTTGACGGGATTTGTGGGCTCGTTGCACTTGCTCCATCGTTAGATACTACTGGTGATGAACTGTGTTGACTATGCTGGGATATAGCCTTCAGCTTTCCAGTTTTTGTAATCTCTACGCCAAGGCCAATGACGCTTGATGGCAAGAAATTGGGCGTGGTGGGGGAAATTAACGCTTGGGATCTTGTCCTTTTGGCGGCTGTTGGTTGCGATGTAACTGTTTCCAGCTCATTGCTGCTTTTGCTTGGAGAAAGTGAAGATTGGTTGAAATTGCACCGCTGTTCAATGCTCTCACTGTTGCATCGTTTAGACCTTCTAGTCGCTGTTCCATTGCTGGTACATCCACCAACATCTCTCATTGTTGTATCCTGTTGCCTCTTTGATGAACTACTTCTTCTCTTTGGATCCATAATGACCTTACTTAGAGTTGGTGTTTTATGGTGGGATGAATCCTTCTTTTTTTCTGCTTTTGCTTGAACAATCTTATCAGCCAGGTCCTTTGGGCAGTACTTTGGTAATTGCTGTTGACATGAAAATTAAAAACGAATGGTAAATACTAAGTCTATCTCAATAATTGAGCTAAGAAACACTCAAAAATCAAATGCACTCGTTAATCAATGGCATTTGTAGCTACCTGTTTATCAGGATGTAGCTCTGCGTAGTGCTTCCTGTAATCCGCGTATCTGTTATATCCTTTGCAACAATATTGACACTGTAATGCCTTGTCACTTTTTCTGTGATTGCGGAGCTTGGAATACGATTCAAACCTTGAGTTACAGCCTTCACAAATTCTGGTTTCTTTAGAATCCAACACTGACTCCTCCGTTGTTTCTTGTT
Organism: Willowsia buskii; assembly: GCA_034700685.1. NCBI lineage: Eukaryota > Metazoa > Arthropoda > Collembola > Entomobryomorpha > Entomobryidae > Willowsia > Willowsia buskii. Next base: position 40,820 of record JAQIXW010000178.1, read on the forward strand.
TTAAAACGTGCACTTGCAGATTTTCATTGGAAACCGTGTTACCCCCAATTGTGCTACTTTCCATTTTTCGCCATTCTTATGATAGATTTTGATTTGATAAATTGCACAAATTAAAAAGAGTGCTTACTGAGATGCATTAAAAAATTATCAGTTGTGCATTCTATAAGATGAGAACAAAGTAGTTTAAAGCGCGCCAAAAAACAGTGGAATATATGGGCATTGTGAGATTTATGAATCAGAATACAAAAGTTACAACAAACGTTCATGCATATTATTGTTTGTGCTTGTCTTTGTTGCTTCACCGTTTCCACTCTGGTGGTGTCAAATTCCACAACAATGTTTTATTCACACTATATTCTAGAAACGCTAACTTTTTATCAAAATGTGCATTTAAAAGCGTTTTTATTTCTTTTCATGAACATCCATTTATTAATCACCTCAAAACCGCTTAGAGAGGTTGTGCTGGAGCACACATTATCATTAATAGCAATAGATAAAAAACATAACATAGTTGTAAATGGTTAAATCGATCCATCAATTTTTGTTCTGGATTATGTAAATTTGCAAAAAGTCGACAGCTAAAATCGTTTTATAGGCAATCGGTTAAAACACTTAATTCGCATTTTCACAGCAAGAAGAGTTACATTTTAATAAATTTGAGTAACACATACTTTAACATTACATTGTCTTTGGTAATTAATTGCAACATAAGAGCTTCACAGGCCTGCAGACGTGTGTGGTACTGTGTTTGTTTGTTTATGTGTGGCTTCTATGGTACAGATGAATATATGGGAAGATGATAAAACACAATTTGATGCTAAATGACTGTAATGTTCCGGTGCCAAGATGGTAGGAGTATACGCGGCATACTGATCTTCAATCAAGTTAGATCTGGAAGCTTAATACACGCACTTGCACCTGGATATTATTAGTGGCATAGAAGGGACTTTACTGGCTTCAGTCTGTTTCAATAGACAGAATGCGTTCCAGCAAGCCTCATATGGAATGGAATAGCTGCAATGCCTCCAAAATGGTTCCAGAGACTATGTAACTGCACTTATGGGGTTCCAGCAAGCCTCATATGGAATGGAATAGCTGCAATGCCTCCAAAATGGTTCCAGAGACTATGTAACTGCACTTA
>JAQIXW010000179.1:0-41882 GCA_034700685.1 Willowsia buskii
TAAGATTAGACATAAATAGAACAATAGTAATTTCCGAATCGAATCACATCATTTTCAAATGAAGGTTTCGAGTTTCGAGCATACGATCTTGCGATGGCTTTGTATAATGACTTTAAAGATCGAAAACAATGGCTGACTCGACAAAGATATCAATATCACATTACCCCTAAAGAAACCCTGCTGAATCGACGTGTTGTTTTTAAGACATAAAAGAGTTAGATTATGTAAAATTAGTTATACCCTTGCTCTCATAAATATACTAACTATGCTTTACATCGTAAAACTAAATCCAGCTAATAATAATTCGTATAATATTAATGATTTAACATTGTTGATTGTATTCATATATATTTGTATTACTTTTGTGTGTACATACTTTATATACGTATAAAGCTATATTTTGCGTATTTTTACCAACGCGAGTAAGGTACACTGTTAACATAACCACGATAAAACATTTTGTTTACAAACTAAATGATTTGCTATTTGTATTACATTATATTATAGCGTGCTAACTCTTACTCCTGTGCTTAAAGTTGTATATAGTCCGAATAATACTTGCCTCTCTGTTAAAGACGCATGTGATTATCAATTAATTGATATTCCTGTCAACTATCAAATAACATACACAGAAAGCATCGTTAATGGTTTTAAACATTTTCTTATAGTTTTAATTACAATGTCTAAGGATAAGATCATTGAAGTTTACGTTAAATGGTGAAAGCGAGAGATATTCTCTTCTACAGGAATGAGTATGATCACGATAAGACATGAAAATTTATTATTAACCTTCAAGTAAAGTAGCATAAATTTTTAAAACCTAGAATGCATACATACGTCAGGTGTATGCGGAAATGCGGATTAATTCTGCTGTTTTATCCTTTTTATATTTCTTTTATAGCCACCTGGAGTTTTATTTTGGCATACACTGCCAAATTAATAAATATAAAATCAATATTACATAATTCATAATGAATTTTGTTTTCTTGTTAGTGAAATGCTTTCACCGGCTGTCAATTTCAAATGAAACCATAAAAAGCCCGTAGCAGTGACTATGCTAGAAAGACAAAACTATGTAATACAATTACAACTAATGTAACAACGTATTCGTGAGTATTTTGCGTTCGATAAAACTAGAAACAACTGAATATTCTGTAGCTTAATAATCTCTCTTTAATTCACTTTTTACCGAAGTTTATCCACCCTTACTACACAAAATACTTTGCATTTTATGACTACTCGACACTAAAAATTAAAACGAATTGAAATGATTATCTGTGACATTATATTTTAGCATTATACACAGCTCATAGCTCCGGTACATCCGTTGTTCCTCCTGAATTTCAACTATTCTAAAGAAAGCAATAAAGATTTTATTTTTATTTTTTTCATATTTAAAGTTTTTGTGTGACACCTGTCTCGTGTTAGAAGTATTTTGAGAAATTACATGCTATGTATTAATGATAAATATATATATGAGTTCTCTTAATGTACACACTTGTCTAAACCTCTGGTTTAAAATTTCGTTCAAAACTGATGTGGAACCAACTTGCAGTCACTACGTGCTGCAAACTGGTTGCTTTTGTTCAGTCTTCTACTGCGAAGACGCAGAGTTGTTTTTCAAGGTCCCAACCCCAATATTTTCTTAAATGCCTTCCGGAACTCTGGATTGAAGACGGTGTAGATTACCTGAAAGAACATTTTTATTATTTTTAATAATTTTTAGAAAATACAAGAAATTTAAAGATTTTAAAGTTGTGTCGCCAACAAAATATACCGGGTTCAAACAGCTATTCACGTATCCAAGCCAAGTAGTTAGCAAGAATTCGGTCAACCCTGGGCTGCATTCTTTATCCAGCATGGAGCATATCGCGTCCATGATATTGCATGTAAAGAAAGGGAGCCAGCAGGCTAAAAAGAGACCTACGCAGGAATGAAAAGGAAATTTGTCAGAAAATAAACCTAATCAAGCATATTTTTTTAAACGTTTGATGTTTTAGTTTCGACAGTGGTTATTAACACACATGTGCACATATAGCAGGAATGAAGCCATAATGTTCACCATTATATATAAATTGTGTAATATTGAGAAACTAACGATTTGTTGAAAGTGTGGTTTAAAGTGAAATGAGACATTGCGAAAGAAGTCTTATTTATTCAGCTTCCTTGATTCATGCCACCACGACACGCTTCAACTATTTCAATTCAAATGCTTCTTTTATATGCTTTTCAATTCATTGACTACTTAGATTATGCAAAATTACTTTGAAATTTAAAATGTCAGCGTAAGTTGTCTTGAAGGGAGAAACCGTGTAAGTGTAACATTTAGGCAAAGAAATTGTAAATGATTGTCGATTGTATTCATTAAGCCTGAGAATTCTTAGTAGCAATAATGAAAAACAAACAACAAAAGCGTAGACTAGAGTTTTTTCAGGTGTTCTTTGAGACTTCAGTATTTACTTCAGTCTCCTTTCTATTTTAAGATGTAATGATGTAATTGTGTTGCGTTTTATAGCTCATTATTTTAGAAACCATTGATGTTTCTGAGAGTGTATTTAACTGTTGAAGTTTATTTAAGTATATTCAGCAAATTGTTTTATTTTGTTTGCATTTTCTTCATTACTCATGATCCATCAGGTTATTTTAAGGCTGTCTGAGAAGACGATAAACGCCTGATTAGACAATTCCATTTAGAAAGTTCTCTTTACCATACCTATTTTCACATTTATTCCGTCATCAGACCATATTTACCTTTTCCTAATTAGTAACTCAAAGAAGCATCGATAAAAATTTCCCAACTGAAATTCCTAAAAATTTTAGACACTCATCATTTTTGTCACTCGTTATGGTTTTTCTGTATTGACGAATGACGAGCACAGTTGGTGCATTTCCCATTCTCAATATGCCCCAAACAAACGTAAGCTAGCTCTGGCTTTTACCAAAAGAAATCTATGTAGGTATATATATTTTCTCGACTTATATAAAGGCTTTATATTTTCATATGTCTCAGCTTACCCAGTACAATCGCCAACGTTTTCGTAGCTTTCCTTTCCCTTTTGGCTGACGACTTCTCCCTCTTCTTCCGGCTTGCCTTGTGCACCTTGCCTAGGGTAAAACGACTTGCTGCCTTCTTGTTCGCACTCCCGCTTGATACATCACCGGGAGATTGGGCAAGGGATGATTCACCTGCGTCCTTTTGGGACTGGCTCAGACCGTTCCGCTTACACTGATCCTGTTCATTGAAAAATTCAATCAAAGCGTATTTTTTATTAAAGCAAGAGAATTGAGCATCAATACTTTACCTATTAGCTTCTTCCACATAAGCCATAAGTCTTCTATTCAACCCAAGAAAAGATTATTTTTGAACACTTTTATTCAAAAGTAGGTATATATATGACGTTCACGGGTAATTAATAAGGAGAAAGTAGAAAATCTTATTTAGTCAAGTGAATTCAAAGAAAAATGAAGGGAACGCGTGGGTTGGTCAAATGAATGCAAATCCAAAACCATATTACAACGCTGACAACGCATATTATGTGTTTGAGACGTCATAATAGTTTGCCCTGAGAGTTCATCAACTGTAATCAAATCTGTTTCTGAAATTACTAGTCTTGGTTCACAGTAACAGGCTGGTAGACAATCCAAACAAAAAATAGAGAAAATTGTTTTCTATTCACTAATCAAGTCAAAAGGAGCCTTCTTGGATTACAGAGATGATGAAGGTAAAATATACGGTTGTTCAAAAAACCTTATCATTTTACAATTATGATCATTTTCAGCACATATTAATAATGGTGGATTGTTACTACAATAGAAAATGAGTAATAGTCAAAACATCTTGTAATTAGATTCTTTTCAGTTTGACAGACTGAAGTAAACCTGTATGAATCCCAAGTACCTTATTATATTATTAATTTAAATTCAAAGGAAGTAAATGTTACAAAGAGAGAACTAGTTTCTTATGCGAACTAAATTTAGAACTTGAGCTTTCGAATCAATAGAAAGGACAAGGTATTATCAAATAGGACGTGTGCGTGTCATTGTTGAGTAAATCAGACACTACTTCAATACATCTCTGGGTTTCTTTCTTTACATTGCTTTTAGTCCAATGTCCCATTTCCCTTTGTGTTTCTTAAGACTACTACTCACATAATTCATCTGAAGCACTCCATCTTTTTCCTCTATATTTTTAACATGACAGAATGTATCTGCCTCCGAAAAGTAACTAAGCATAGATCCTGTGAGAATGTATATACACTTTTCATTTGGCAAAGAAACATTTGCAAAATTTTATAGCAAAACCTAAAAGTTGGGGGGATGGCGTATTTCATTTCTCATTATGTGTTATCATATCCTCAAACACATTCTTCACTTTTCATCAGCATGCTTATAATGGGTATGTTTTCGTACTTTGTATTTGCAGCAAGTAGCAAAGCTATAATAATAACAATCTGTGTGATAGTAATAATACGCTTGTTCTCCGTCGCTTTCGCTTTCTTCAAAGGCCACACACACACACACAAAAGGAAGACTAGTAAAAGTATAAAAGGATGAGATAGAATAAAAGGAGAAAGTAAGTGTGGATGTAGAGAAAGCAATGGAAGCAGCTTCACCACCGATGACGACTAAAACTGAGAGATATAATGAGTTTTTGTGTCTTGTCTTTGTCTTCCCTTCTCCTCTTCTTATGCCTTTCTTTCATTCTTTTCCTTTCGGTTTTCCCTCCTCCTTCCACTTTTACACACATGAAGAGGAAGACGAGAAAGCAGACCTTGAATCTCTTATTTCTTGCATATAATGATAGAGAAGAGGGAACAATGGGATAGACACACTGTTCAATATATACACTTCATAAGCTACTTATAAACAAAATGCATGTATCGCTAAGCGTATAGAAAAGTGGATTTTCCCATATTTTCTTTTTGCAAAGCCTAGTTAGCTGGAAAAAGAGGGCAGCGGATCTAATTAAGAGAATTCCAAGCTCATATGTTCCTTTTTTCTCTTTTAAATACATGTAAGGAGCACACAAAGTTCTTCTTGGCGTATGTGCGTTTAGTTGAGTATCAACATCAACCAAACAAACCACTACGCCATAGCATCAGCTTCAACATCCACAAAATCACTGCCGCCAAGGCATCATAAGTACCATACAAAATTGGAGTGGGTTTATATAACTTTTATTATTATTATTATTGTTCACAAGGAAGGAGTGATGGCATGGGTGGCGTCGGGTCTTTTTTCAAAGAATATAAAATGTCGTCTAGGTATATAACGTTTTTGCGACATATGAGACACGGTCCCATAATATTTTATATCATGATGCCTACATCCTTTGTCATGGATGTCAACTTAGGTTTGAGAGCTCGAGCCTCACCTTTTCATGTTAACCGAGTTTTAATTTCTAAAATAGTCCGTGCTTTTCATGGATTGTGCTAGCTGTGAAGAAACAAGATGGATGAGTGACTAAGTGGAAAAGAAAAGGGAGCTTTCTATATAAAGTTCTCAAGCACAACAAAAGGATCGTCGTATGATTGTAAATACACATAATGTTCACGCTGCTACTGATGCTGTATTTTATAACTCATCCTGTACACTCTCTAAATGTATATTCAGTGGTAAGTGAAGAAAGATTACAATGATGAAAGGCAGTTCTCCGACAACAGCATAACCTTGAAAATGGAAAGATGATAGATAGATGTACGTAAGCAAGAGGAACAATGCGGAATTTTTTTTCGACAATACCACTTGCAAAATCTGTCAGACAACATCTTCATCGCCATCATTAAAATGCGACGACATTTTTGTGAATTTCATAGCATAGTAAACAAATATGTAGGTATGCAATTCTTTTAACTTTATTAATATATGTATATTCTCTGTGTGAATTCCTTTCTTTGCATCAAAGAATGCAGTATCATGTTGTTAGAACGAAGGGATACAAAAGGCCATCTTAATAATAAATGTTGAGAGCAAGAGTAGTTTAGGTATTTAGTATATGTAGTTATTGTGGAAGGATTTTAAATGTCTTTCACGAAGGGCGTATAAAAATTTTAATTGAAAGAAATTCAGATGAAGTATCAGGCTCACAACAACTACAGCCACCACTATGCCAAATTGGAAACTGTTGAGAGGAAACTCCCAGTATGGGAATGATTTCTAAGAACCGCTTTCCAAGTGAAAATTCTTCAACAACAACAACAAAGTAACAAGAAAAAATCAAATTTGGACTCGCAGAGATAACAAGAAACAAGAAGTTGGACACACGTGGAAATGTGACCAGCTATACAAAGTGCCTTATCGATCTTTTATGCTTTTCGTTGGAAAAATAAATGCGCAAATTCAACGAAATTCGTAATAATATAAATCTGTCTGTAATGACTAAAATGAAGGACAGATTTTAACGAAATTTGTATGCAGCTGTCATTTAATGCATGTATTGTTGCGATTTCAAATAACGAAAACAAACCATTTTGATGTTGTACACTACTATAAATTTAAATATATATATATGATTTTCCTGCGTTTCTTAAATGTTGGTTTTAGGAAGCGCTTTGTACAGGTCGTATTTTTCCCTGATTCCCTGTCTAAATTTAGCCTTTAATGAAAATTTACGTTTAATAGGCAATAAAATGCCTGCCTTTTGCTAAATTAGTGTGTCCTTTCCCAAGGCGAGGAGCTGAATTCCTTACCAATTCACATCATGGCACAGTATTTAATTAAAGGGAACTCCTTTTATGACTCACAAACATCTACTATGTATCCCGATATAACACTCTGTTGCCGTTTATGGATGCTAGAGATAATTAACGCTTTCCATAATCTTGGAATATATGAGTGCTGAGCATACCATCAAATCTTTTGCTGACAACACCTTGTTTGACTGATTAGCAACTTCTAAAGCATTTTATTCTTCTTGCTTACTCAGTTTGATCATCAATACCAACATCAGCAAAAACACCTACACCTAATCAATACAGCAGTTGAGCAGTTGCCCCATTGTAGTCATCATCATGTGAAAATGGTTCTTATTTACTATCAAACAGAAGCACAAATGAAGCACCATCATGCTATCAAAATTGGAAAAACAAGTTGTTTCCTACATAATAATGTGGGTCTTTCTTTTGGACCATGTTCTGCTCTAAAGGCTTCTCTTGAGTATTATGGCTTCTTTGGCTTCGCACACACCCAAATAAATAAACCTGTATAAAAGTTGCTTTTCTAAGCCCTCATCTCATGTACAACGCACTTGTAGATAAGGCTGCAGGCGAAATCATTGACTTTGGCAGAACAAGAGAAAAGCTCAGAAGAAGAGAAAGTGCTGGAGATAAAATAGCGCGGTTGCTTTTGCACTGTGACTGTATATTATGAAGTGCTAAAAGCGCGAGTTTAACCTACCGTAACAAAAGTGAACTCTAAAAGCTTATCTTTCAAAACAACGTGGTCGAACTGTGGAGCATGAGAAGGAGATATCAAAGGGAAGCAGTAGACTTGAAAGAAATACGAAAAGCCTTGTTCTTGTGAAATTAAACGGAGTTTGTGCGTCTGTACGTCTGCCGTTGCTACTGCTGTATGTAGCCAAAAATATAGCATGGAAGTCGAACACCAGTAGTGGCGGTGGTGGTTGGCGTATGTGAGAATGAGTGAATATTATTTGTGTTGTTAGAACTTCGAAGGAGAAAGGAGAAGAGGACCAGAGAACTTTCGACGGTGGTATGCATGACCACATCACACACGACATGACAATGATAATATAACAGCAGAAGCAGAAAAACAGGACTGAGCATTTGAAGAGAGGACAATAAAGTTTATGTATATAAAATTATTAATGGTAACTGGCTACCGTGAGTGTATGTATTTACATTATATGTTAATGCATGTAGATTATCACCTATATGGCAAATTGCAACTACACACCATTTCATTCGTAACGTTATGTGTGAAATTCATAACACACACTGTGAATGAATGAAAACCGCCACAAGATTAATACTCGTGGGCCAAATGAACGTCGGAGAAGATCATAAAGTGGCGGAAATTGAAGATGTAGTAGGCTACCTAAACGGATGGTGGTAGTGGTGTGATTCCACATACTATATAGTGAGCCTCTATAGATTCTTTTAAGGGATATAAAGGAAAATGAAAATAAAGAATTTTCTCATGATGAGCACTGAACAAGTAGCTTAGAATACATGCAACCTTGTTCACTAGAAATGGGAACAAAATGAATAATATACATGAAAATGAAGACTCTTTAATGCACAATAATGGAGAAGGAAGCAATATAAGCCGCGTTGGTGGTGGGAAGCTGGAATGTAATGAACTTTCTCTGTCTAATATACTAAGACCATGTCATACAAGCAGGGTTGGTCCAGAGCAAATACTTAGGTCTGGAAATTTGAGCATACCCTTCATTCGTTCAAACACAGAATCTGAACGTCTTGCTTTGTGTGTGCAGTTGTTCTTGACCAGCCTTGGCAATAGAGATGTATTCTTGTACTTGACAAAAGGACCGGAAACCTGAGAAATTCTAATTACACGAGAAAGAAAATCTAATATGGTTAGCACTTCTTGTCAGCCAAGAATGAGAAATACGAAGAAAAGGCAAAGGTCCCAAACTCCGCCATAAAAAGAACAGCTTCGTAACTACACGTCATCCAATCTTCCATCTCGTATGTGCCCTCAGCACAGATGGAAGCACTAAGAGTTGCTTTATGCATTCATAATAATATAATAACACAATACTAGAATCCAATTTTACTTAGACGATGAAATGGATGATGATTTTGATGATGATGAGAAAAGCGGGTCGTCACGTCATGACCGCTGCTCTGTAGAGCTAAGTTGATGGTGACAAAATTGCAATGATCATCACATCATACTCATCAAAATCATGTACAACAATGATATTGTGAATGACACCATCAACAGGACATCCTCATTGTTAAAAATATCATGTGCCCATATAGTTGCATCAAAGCTTTACTGCTTTCACTTTAGACTTTCCAGCAGGAATGAAATGTCGCCTGGAAATGGGCGCGTAAAAACATTGAGATAGGCCATCTCATGATTACATACATGAACCAAGTTGATGCTGTCATCATCTCCGGTAACGATCCATAAACTTTGCTATACAATTTACCCAGAACTGTAATAATAACTGCTAGCGAAACAGTGAGGATGTGCAGGCAAACACATAGTCATTCAATGAATGAACACACGTGGTCATTTTGAAACTGTTCATAAAAATTTTATGGCCAGACTTCCTTCCACTTTTTTCCCAAGTGAAAGCATCGTCGTCATTAAAAATGTTCATTCAGGTTGCCATTTTCCATGCGACTCCCTCGGGGGGTTACTTCTCCATTCTCAGACATGCACCACACCTTGCATTCTAAACTTGCTAACACGAATCTTTTACTATAATTCATTTGATACAAACTTTTACAGCATCCGCACTACACAAATATTAAACTTTTATGGTTGTACATTCAATGAACAAACATTGAAAAAAAATCTCTGGAAATGTGCAGAAAATGGGATTGGAAATAAAAACGTACCATCAAGTCCACGCATAAAGATTTATGTGAAACGCCCACTACAATCTTTCTTCATCTAAGTTGACTTCAAAATTTTCAGTCGGCTAAAATTTCGTTTACATTTTGCATTTTACATTCACAGAAAGCTTTGTTAATAATGAAAGTTTGCGAAATATAAATTTACTGTCTAAATAAAGCACGGTGCATTTAAATATGAGGTTGTCATTACATATTCAACATCACGCTTCAAGATTTTTGTGTTCAAGTGATAAATTGACAACACACACTTATAATTGTGCTAATAAAATTAAATATAGTCTTGAACATTTCCTCCTAAAACACCAAAACTAACATTCTCTATCTGATTACCACGAAAGCAAGTTTTTGTTTCCTATATGTATTTCTTTTATTTCAGAGACAATTACAAAGTGCTACTAGTAGACCACATACTAAAGCGTAAAATTAGCTTTCCCAGATAATAATTTCTCATAGCATTGTAATCACATTAAAATATGTACACCCCGCAAACTCTTGTTTTGTAAAGTTTCACGAAAAAATATTTAAACATAAAACGGCAATGGCAAGGGCATAATAAAAAGTAAAGATTTGTTGGCAACTCTTAAGCAGTGGGAAGAAACAAAACAGTCGTGATATAATGTGGGCGGTTGTTAGTAGTGCGGCTATCTCTGAAAAAGAAATGTGAAGCTTTAGTTGACCGTACAACCTTCCTCCAAGAAATCACTCTGGGCTGTCAAATCCAAAAGCAAAATTATATTGCGTGCTGCTGTGTTTGCGTTTGTTGGCCAATATCATAGTTATTGTCGATGATATGAGCATTATTAGCCTTTCAAGAGTGAAAGGAAAAAGGGTAGAAGACATGAATGCTGGTAGAAAATTTAATGGAGCATTCAAGCGTTTTATTTACTTGCTTCTTGGCAGTTAGTCAATCATTAGGTTTACAGCTAGGTAGATTTTCTCTCATGGGAAAAGTCGAGAAAATAACCATGTCACATTGTAATTTGGAAAAAACAGTTAAATGGAGGTATAAAGCTTCTTATTTCTTGAGTTGTATTTATATTATAACAACTGGTAACAAGGATAATCTGTGCAATCATTATAAGATTTTTGTATTTTGTCATATACTGTATGCGCGCTCAGTTTTAATGTTCCCTTATCATTGCCTCAAATAAACCTAAATTATAAGCGTAGCACATGGTAATTGTAGGCTTGATGTTTTAACTCATAAGTTATAACACAATAGTTATAGTAAAGCCTTGAAAAAAAACTTCGTTGTAAAAGTCAAGTTAACATGAACAGGCACAAGAACAGCGTTTAGAAAATCATGTATACTGTCTCTCTATAGCCATTTTACAATTTTTTGTCCAAGTCTACGAGCTCAAAGCACTATTTGTGGGCTAATAAACTGGATGCAAATATAATGTAAAGTGATGGAGTGATGGTTAGTATCAAATCAAGTAATATTATATGTAGGTATAAAATTGTGAAGATAGTCAAGTCGAGCATAATATCATACAGTTGATTGCACATATCCATTTCGAAATATGTACTTTTTCCAATAATTCTGACTTTTCATCAAACATACTCCGGGGCAAAACGAGCTTTCTCCCATTCAGTTTTCTGAACAGCGGAGTCTTGAACAGCAAATTCTCAGTTGCTTAATGGCCTTGAATTTCACAAATGCAATATTTAATTTTAAAAGAGTTAATGCATTTTAAACTCAACTAAGCTTGGACTAACCCTACTCCTACTGTATATTTTTAATACGTATAATGTAACTAAAGACTATATATGAAGTTTACTTGTAATTTCCGCTCCAATAGAAACGATAAGTCAACTTTGGACCAGTTTTTGATCAACCAAGATGGCGTCGGTATCTGTATACACAAAGCACACACGCGTAACAGCACGTGCAACAAGAACATTCAAGCCTATAACAAAGCTATAGGTAAGTCAAATCCACAATCTGGATGAATAATAATACATATACCAATGACCCCAGTCGACTCGTAAAATAGAAAGTCAAACAAAAAATGTATGCTTCGAAAGGCTTAGTGAAAATATTGGGTAGTAAAGGAAGGGTCGCCATTATTTGCAAGCGGAATGAATAGCTTCTTCATCCGTTCTTCATCAATTGCAGCGATTATTGCAAATTTAGAGCCAATGCTATATGAAATGGGATTGGATTTTAAATCTCGCTTCCACCGGTGTAAGGTAGCTTATAGCAGACGCAGCAGTTGTTTTGAAAAGCATCAAAGTTACAAATTCTTGTTCCTGTTCCAGTGCAGACATGCTGGATGTATATAGTATATGGTTTATTGCAGTTTTTTATGGGAAAACTCCCATTACCAATAAATCTCTCCTAATCCATGTTTGTGAAAGGCATTTTGAAAACTTGCCATAACTTGGAGCTCGTGCAGTGTATTTGGCCATTGGCAAGCTTAATGTAGTGCCCTTTTTTATTTTCCCTTGCAACAACTGCAATATGTTTTGCACAAAGTGTTTTTGTGTTGACAATTTTAAATCAGCTTAACATAACATGATACATGGTTATAGTTAGCTATAAATGTATCATCATCATGACCAATTTGTTCGTAGAAAACTTTCCTAACTAAGGGCATCATTATCCAAACCTCCACTCTAGTAAATTTTTGTTACTAAAAAACCTCTGATTTTAGAACATTTTGAAAAGCACACAGGCATGCATTTTACACATCCACGTATCTCTATGCTTTTGACGGAAACAGTCTAAAAGAGCTGCACAGTGAACAAATAGTCACGAAATAAGCCATTATGAAAAAGCGAAACCTATCACAAGAGAAAGTAAAAGATATTGAATTAAGGAGGGGATAAACATTTAATGTACATGTTCTATACGATTCGTTGGGTCATCGTATGGAATGTTATGAAAATATTAGTATTATAGTACACAAGAGTAAGAAACTAACAGTGAATACCTTGCAAATACTTAAATACACTAGATTGCTACTTTTTTTAGCTGTTGCTGTGCATGACCCTTTATGTATGTGTTGGATGTATTCATCCTTTTCTCGTTGTTGACCCACTCTATTCTATCCCACCACCACTCATCCATTGTGACTGATTCTGTTTCATACAAGCATATCGTTTCTACTGATTATTGTGGCTTATATGTATGTATGTGTATTCACTAGAATCATCGATTTAGCACATCAGATCTCTTCTTTTTATGGCTTCTTCTGCTTTTTGACTTGAGGATTTTCGAGTGTAAAAGTGAATTGAATGAGGGCAACATCTTTAAAGGCTTCATCTTTTCATTCAACCCTTTTTTCCAACCAACCATCCATCCATGTCATGGCTAAAAATATAGACAACATTCGCACCACACAATATGCTCTTATTTTCACCGCAGTAATACAGCCCGTAGTACCTCCAGCATCCACCTCCTTTCTAATCTTTTCAACGAACAAGAAAATGTGATTTGACACGTTGTATAATATGAGGTGATATATATTGTCAGCACCCAGTGTACGTAAAAGAGAAACAGCATTGTTGGAAGTATGGAAAATCCATCTTGGAAGATTTACTCGTTCAGTGAGCGTTTTTGATGATGATGCAAAAGAAAAGCCAAGGCATATATCAGATTTTATAATTTTTTTAGAATGAATATCTGATGATGAAGATGGTCGTAGAATATTGAAATACACCAATACGTCCATATATTATGATGAGTTGGATGACGTACACGACTTGCTGATCTTCAAGGGAAATGAACTCTTTCCCGCATGATCAGGAATTTTTTACTTGATCTTCTATTAAATGGGTAGCGGTAGCACCAGATTGTAGATATCCTATTAACATAATCTACAATATACAAGAACTTTCTCCTCGGGTGCAAGTTATGTAAATGTTATTTTTACGCGATAAAGATTCTATCAGGACAGATAAGTAAAGCGACTAGGTTTGTAATGTAAAATATTTCATTGTCGTCATCATTATCACAGGAGGGAGTGCTGTCGGGGTAACTCCTTCCTAACTCATCACTGACATTGCGCATACATATACTTCCATTTTGTTCGGAGGAGAGTGCACTATTTGGACAATATGTGTATTGTGTATGTCTAATATGTGCGTTTGTTAAGTAAAAGAGAAAGCATTATTCCAAATAGAGAGAGATGCAAGCAACTATGGGGTCATGTGCGACCAAGACCAAACCAACCCACTGGAATTTGTATGAATACTTGATGATATATCCATAGTGTACACACAATGCAATGGACTTTTTAGGATGTGATATATCTTAGAATGTATAAAGAGTAAAGATCCCATTTATATAACTCATATTTCGAAGAGATTGTTGACCGCTGGCCTTGAAACTGCCATATTCTCGATCAAATTACTATCACATCACCATTTCATTGTCGCTCGACATGTCACCATTGCATTTTATCTCCTAAAAGCTCCCCCATACAAAATGCATTTATAAAATAGACGAAGAGCCAGTGGTCTGACATTTTTGTAAAGAAAAGCAATTAAGTGGGACCGATGGCGGAGAGTAACTTCTATTATTATTACTTCTGTCGCGACTAGTCTGGCTATGTGTATATATGTATGCGTTGTAACTTTTCAAAATGGGTTCCAATTAAACGGAAACTTTTGTGGTGACAGAACCGCATCTTTCGTAACCATCAACTAATATATTATGTATACTTACTATACTTACATGTGGTGACAATGAGTATTTAGGACTTGCTGGAGACGGCTCTTGTACCATTACAGGGTGAGCACCTTCCTCCAAATTTGACGCTGCATAGCCAGAGTCATGATTCCCATTTGGCTCCATCCTACATGTGAGTCCCCTGCACAAAATTCATGAAAAAATTTGAAAAGGTTATTCTTGAAAAAAGTGTGCATATATATGCTTACGTATATGTATAGGTAAAATGCGTTTTATTTATTTTTATCCTTTTCAAGCTGTATCCATTATTTTCTCACCTATCCTCCGGCCTGACAGATTCAAGTACAAATGCTGTGGCCAACTTTGTATTTGTTATAATCTGACAATCGTCTGAATTGGGAGAGTCTTCATCCTCTCCATCACCCTCCATGTCCATGTCCAAATCCTTCTCGTCCCCCTCGTCCTGAAATAGTCAGAGCAATTGCATTTTTTATCACTTGATTTTTACTTGACATTTTTTTCTTCACGGAAAATTTTAATGGGTTTTCTAAACACCGTAATACATATAGGGCAATAAATACTTTTGAGATTTAAATTTAATTAAATGGATAGATAGACGTGACAAAAAATCCAGACATAAGATTTCAAACTTGATAATAGTTCTTCAACTGTTCTTGCATGTAACATGCAGTATAATAAGCAACGCGTGAATGTACATTTTGATTTCATATTTCTGGGAAATGTGTGTAAATTGATGTTTAAAAAAATAATCTAAGCGTGTTATTAATGAAATGCAGAAGAAGTAAATAACTCACAACAAAATTAATGAAATGAAATAATATAATTTTATAATATTAATTAATGAAATATGAAACTAATGATCATATTACCGAGAAGGATTAAAGTTGTGTACAAAGAATGCATGCAAGAATAAATTTGATAAACTAAATAAAATAACGAATAGAGTAGAAAATGCGTACTTTGAAATTCATGATAGGAAGGGGCAAAGCCATTAGTAATTCAGAGAAATTTCTCGTTCTACGTATAAAACTCCATTATGCAAGATATCATTTATTGCCATTTGCCATGTACTCTGGCAGCACCAGCACGACACAAGAGGAGAACGAAAGGTGATTGGGTGTGTAGTGTGTAGACAGAGTGGCGTTGTTTAAAATGAGACAATGAAAGAGTGCCTAACAAAATCGACAAACTCTGTTAATTTTGTTCAACTACCCTATCTTATACATCTTCTAACTTTACTTTATATAACATACTTATTCCACACTTCTATTATTGCCACACTCACACGTCTTGCCGCACTCGATAATTAAATAAAATTCGATAATGGAATGAGTGCGTTTCACTTACATTGATGTCTTATATTTATCTACTATTTCACTTTAGACTAACCATTCTTTCTCTCCACCGTATTCACGCTGGGTTGGTATGAGTCATTTCAATAAAGAACTGCGCTTGGCATGTACCGTGTACCAGCTAAGCTATGTATATTATCCAGTGTATTTATTCAGATGCTTGATGGAATCCCATTGCGAAGATATTAATGAAGTCATCGAGGTGCAAGAGTTCAAGGTAAATCACTACTCGATCCTACGACCCAAGAGTCTGTTTACTTAATAAATATATATTAGTTACCCTATAGCTAGTTCTGGTGATGGCAATTATATCAGTAATTTCTGTGTTGGTACTTTCCCCACATCAATTCATTCTTACAGTCACACATATTACTGCAGCTTTCATAACCCATCCGTATTGTCCTACATGAAAGAATAGTAGTTTCCGTTGTCTGCTTTTCCATTTATGTTACTATTTGCTTTCACCGATTCAGTTTCCCTGTGTTGTATATTATAGTGGAAAAGGCTGCAATTGACATTTCCGCTGTGAATAAAATTTGCAGAGGAAACGTAAGGGATAAAAGGTTGTATAAAATTACAGAGTAAGTGATCTGGTAGAATTGGACTTTATGGTAAACAAAAGTTTCAAATTCGTATCACATAATATATGTACACTATATTATACAAGTAAAATACTGAATAATCAGACAGTACTAGGCTAGAAGGGAACTAAAACTAACGAAACGGAATACCTTGTAACAAAAAAAGTTTCATAGTCGAGTATTAAATTATGAAATGACAGGTTTATTTTTAAAATATAAAAAGGTTCAAAGTTAGTGACGGGTTTACAAAACAATATGGGTTTATTCTTTTTACATAACTCATATCCATTCTATTCTAGGTACTTCAGGCATTTCGTTTAGATTTTAATTCAAACTCTACATGTCTGCTTTTGAAAAGCTTATGAAGTTGTTAGCCGGACGCAAATCTTAATATTTCCTAAAAATGCTTAGCTAGAATGTAAAGACTATATTACAAAAACTTGTTTTGTGTGGTGATTTTTAAGTAAAATATTTACTCATTAGAGGTGCAGTAAGTGACAAGATTATGATTAAATCTATTAACTATTGTCAGCTTGTCTGCTGTTGGTGTTTTCATGCGTAAAACTACATAACACGTACGTAACTTACGTCATGTCTAGAGTGAAAAGTAAAAGTCCTGACAGCGAAGTCACATTTACACTCACGGTACAAGTATTCAGGCATTTTTGTATTTTTAAAGCAGGTACATAGAAATGCATGCATTCCATCAAAGTCAGAGACCTTGTTTTCATTCCCGTTAGGTAAGTAAATAAACAGTGGGTGAGGTATGAACTTTTAATCAAACTATACATATAACATACCATTTTCCCGTTTAGTTCTAAATTGTTTTAGTAAATGACTATGAGAAAGCATTTTGCTTAATGAAATTATGTCAATAAAATCTCAAACGTACTACAGAGCTACTACAATGCTACCATGAAACTTGAAATTGATCGGTTCTTTCCCATCAATAGTATATAGAGAAGCAGATTAAGTTATGTAGTACTAGTGAAATGTAATAAACATTCATGTTGATATTATAGGCTCATCTATCATAATTTATATTGTTATTTTCAGAAAGCAGAAATAATTTAATTTACTTTAAGGATGTAATTTACCAAAACACAATAGATTTGTATGTGTAACATTTCTTGGAACTGTTTTCATTCTTTATATTCAGCTCATTTTTCAATAAAGCTGCCTCCAGCAATTGAAATGTATGTTCAAACCTTACCTTATCTTCTGGACTATTACTACAATTTTATAGCCCGTTCAAAGTATAATATGTGTTTGTTGTGAATTTTGCTTTCACCACAATTTGAATTGGGTACCGACTTGTTGCAAAAGGGACATAAATTATGGCATTGCAAAACTACCACTATATACACCATTTCATTGGCACACACAAAGTCATGAATGCTGTAAGCCACGCCATAACTTTTGTTCCTTATATAACTTTCATAATATTTATGGCATTCTTCAATGCAAAGCGGCACTTTGTATTTCTATGTAATTTCCAAAATAATATTATCATTTTTCTTCAAATCACTATTGTATATGGAAGTGAAAGTAATATCAACCGCAAAAGTACAATCCTATAAAACATGTCGCGCGTGTGCGATGAAAGTATTACAAAATATTCAATTCAAGGATAAGCCCAAAACTTTAATACTTCTGAGAAAAACTTTTAATAAGAAAGTGGCGCATGAATTTTTATGCAATTCCAAAAAATGAAAAATAGTTAGTATGTATACAAAACATGCATTCCACAAAAATACAATAAAAATGTGTGATATATGCAGAAAGAAATGCAATTATATTATCGACTTAGGATTCAAGATATTGTATTTTCTTTTCCTCTTTCCAAATCTTCGTAAAAACGATACTGCTTGGTTTAGTTGAGCGCGCCTGCAGCCTTTGCCTATCAGCTACTCTAGTGCTGATACTCCATATCTCCTTTCATCCCTCGGCAGATATTTCTTGCACATTGAGATAGGAATAATTTTATGCAATGGAAATAGGTCAGGAAAGGAATATATTCCTAGAAAAATGAATTAGTGAAAAGTGTAGGTATGCATGGTATAATGCGACACGGGAAATAACGAAGCGACAAGGATAACCTTGCATTTCGCACACTATCTGTGGAACGATTCACCATACTTTATATCAGATAACCTTCATCATAATATAGTAGAACATGCTGTGTAAACCAATTCCAGTTTCAGTATAATCAAGCTTTCAACTAAATAGGACGGCTGTATAGCAAAGTAATCATATGAAAAGGGGAAATCTTCCACCAAATCCTAAAGTGAAAGCAAGTAGCGCGAGTGCAAGTTACTGGAGAAGCGCTTCGAAGGAGATGCAAACTGACTGGAGGAGACTGACAGAGCGAGTTAAGTATTATTATTATTAGGAGGGCAAAAATGCCGAGTCAGTGAAAGTCATGATTCCATAATAGTGTTTGACACCCTCCCTCACACAACCAGCGAGGCTAGAAAGGAACCATGCATGCATGATGATGAACTGTAATGTAGTAATGCAGTTTGCTTGATCTTCCCTGTTGAAGCTAACGGCAAGCGTCAGCGTATATTTTTTCATCCTACTTTTTAGCTGTACTTTTCCTCGTCCTTTTTTGCATAACAAAATATGAGAGAAAGTGAAGAAAGCAGCCGACATGGAAGGACGCTGTTCGACTTTTTGACTCTGGGATCTTGAAACTCCACTATTTATGCTTGCTTTCAACTCTGCGCTTATATATATGGAATTCCAAGCTTCATTTTTACATGGAGCTTCCTTTCCGACTCCCGTTATCTTCATTGACAAGCTGTCTTGTCGAATTTGCTCATAAAACAACGTATTAATTCCACCAAGACTACGATGAAAAAACTGTGTGCTTCATTTCTTTGATGACGCTCACTTGCGTCGTTCATTTTGAAGTTCATTCTATCAACTCTACTTCAACATCTGTAAACAGAGCAACAGTATGACAGCGTTGATGGCTAGAAATTAAAAAGATGTACTCGTGAAAGATGAGCTAGTAGTAAGGCTTAATAAAATATAAAAGGGAATGAGTGTAGGTGTAGGAAATGTTTTATTATATAAATGATAACTTAATGGTAGATTTCGACAAAGATTTTGCTTTGATTGTATCGACATTTTTCTTTTAGAACTTTGCCAAAACATCTCTGGAGATTATTGAGGACGAAAATATATACTCTTCAGTACAACCCACACAAAGAGCGGAAATCTCTTTTATCTGAAACTGTCGGTGGTCATTCATGATATAATGATGATAGGAAGAGAAGGAAAACTTGGAATGTTTTGCCAGTACAAAGATAAACCCACCTTTCACTGTAACGTCAGCCAGTGACAGTTTCATCTCATATCTCATTGTTTACCATGTGTCTGTTTATTTGTCTGTTGTGAAAGGCAACCTGTTACATTTTTTCATACACAGCACATCCGTTCCAAAGGTATACAAATCTTTTACTTGAGGAAAATCGTTGCGCGTAGGTTGAGTATCTGAGGAATACCGGGAAAGAGAAATGGCATTAGTACAAAGGCCTACAAACAAACTATATATTTTCAATCCGCCTCGTTGTTCCATATATGTAATATTGAGTAAAGAATTCACGTTCATTCATCATTTGACATCGTTTATGTCTGTAATGCAATTGATAAACAGACAGTATGTAGGAGTAATTTTACGAGTAATGCATCAGAGTTATATCAAATTGTCAAATCGTTTATACTTGAAGTATTACATGAAAAATTCCCCTTCAGCTACAAATGTCCGAAACCAATAAGTGTAATATAGCTTTACTGAAACGAAAAACTACATCAAACTTCAGCATCAAAATTCAAATGAAAAAAATCATAACGATAACATCTAACGGAAGTACATCTGGACTTGGACGAATGGGCAAATTGGTGGAAATGAGAAGCCACCTTATGGAAGCTGCAGGAGTATCAAACGTAGCACCGTTCTTTCATTTTTATCATTCTATGAAGCGAATGTAAAGTCAAATGGACCAGAGTGTATAGGTTTAGCTTTGCTTGATACTCAATAGCTCAACAACGATGTAGTACTATAGTAGATTCTGCTTATGAACCTGTATATTATCTTGGAAATGGAAAGATGTTTACTATAAAATGATAGAATGCACACAAGCAAAAATTACGATGAAAATAAAAACTATATAGAAAAATGGACAGTTCGACCAGATCTAGCGGATGATTTCTGGGATGAAAGGAAAGGGAGGAGAATCCCTTCAAAAGAAGAATGTGGGAAACAAGCACTCTTAATGCCAAAACGAGACAATGCTTCATTTCAGTTTATTTTTATCGTATTCGCCTTTATTCGTCCTTTCTACTCATTTACTCTCCTACTTGCTGCGCATTTTCTCTGACGACAACGAAATAGATGTAAGAATAAATTTAAAGTCTTGCCATTGTCGTAAATAAGAGGAAAGGAGAATTGAAATAGAAAAAGAGAATAACTTCTACTGTCCTTTTGGGACTGCATTAGATAACATGTCCTTCCATTTTTGAAAGTACATCAGTAGTTCAGTGCATATGTCTTATTTCAAGCATTCTACAGACCAGTTTCAAAAAATGACTTTGACAGAGTAATTTTAGAATGCTGCTGTAAACGGGATAGTATTATCATATCATCATCAATACCAATGTCTACTATATATAGCAATCAATGAGTGAAAATTCTCCACGGAATCATTCCAATTTTCGCAATTGACTCACTTGTCATTGATATTTTTTACACTACGAAGAAGAGAAAGCGATATAAACGGAGGTCAATCAACTGCAGCCCAGTCTCTATTAAGTTTTCAATAAGGTATCTTCATCCCAGTTCTCTCATTCAGTCTCGTTTATCCAATAAAATTCTTGAGTAAGTGAAAGCAAAATGCATAATATTTTCTACTTTTATTGCTCCAAGACAAAATTGGTTACAACATCGCTTACTGCATTAGTACCTCTTCGTCTGCGCTCTCTTGCTTTTCCACAATTTCAAAGTCTAAATCCACACTGTACGCGAATGTCACCTCTTGTCCGTGTAACGATTTTTCACGGAACAAGAAATAAATAAAAAGAGGCAGTGAAAACCCAGGTTGAGGTACAATTTGCAAGCGATGGAATATTCGTAGTTTTTCTCCTGATGCTCTTTTTCAACAAGAGCATTTTAGTGCCCAACAGCAACTTCAGAAAAACTAAAAATGGGACGGATGGGTTGTCTCTACCAAAGACTTTCTCCACTTTATTTATTGTAGATGTATACATCTATGTGCATTTTTTCAGCTTATTTGTTTACTTTTTTCACTTTTTCTCCTTTTGTCTGTACAAACAAAAACGCTCTGATGTGTGCTACTACTTACTGCTACTAGACTACACTAAATGTTGGACAAGTGGAAGAGGGTTTGAGGCTGTACTTATCCCATCGAAGTGATGGTTGCTCCTTTCTCCTCAATGCAGAATGGTGTTGACACGTTGTTGGAAACTAATGGAACCGGAAGAAACTTCACTACTATTGTCATCACCAAAAATTTTCTAAATTCCTTTGAGTTCCTCCCAGTTACTTTCTACAACTCACGTAGGTTTGCTGTGTGTTAACTCCCAACTAAGCATAAAAAGTCAACATACAGAAGACAGAAGCAGGCAAACGACGTCTCTATAAATTCATCTGGCTTCAAAATTACAGGGGAAGGTTCCTAAAAATCTAACAGACCAACACCCACTTCAAAAATGATCTGATGTACTGTAACATAGCTTTTAGAAAAATGTATGTCCACAGTATAAAGTATTCTATTGAGAGCCGATCCGCGTGGGCAGATGTATAGGAAATATTGTATACTGAATTGAGTCACTGACAAAACAGGTAAAGTTATTGCGCGTATATGTATCAGCTTTACTTTATGGAGGAAAATTTCAAAGCTAAGTGAAGTCAAAGCAATTTTGTTGTATTATTATGATTTTGTTTGCAATAAGGGTACCATCTACTCCAGGTTTCTAACAGAATTCCAAACAAATTTAATAAGTTATGTCATTTTATCATTGTCTTTTAGTCTTCTCGTTGCCTTCATTAAGTTCACAAGAGTATAAGGGTTACGACCACCTTCTTGAAAAAGTTTTCCGTAGTCTTGTGTACACTATCCGGTTACATGACATACTAGTGAGTGGTTTTACTTTCTAATAAATGACTCCCGATACCTATACGTCAAAGTCCTAAAACTTGGATAAATTATGGAATGGAATCCGTATACATAATTGTGAACTATATGCTGGCAATACACTAATATATTGACAGATAGAGACAGAACTCTAATACATGCTATATATGTAGGTCTTCGATTTTTTGGAGTTTCTTAATTCTGGAGTAGATATTTACTCATGCGAGAGAGACATGAAAATTCCATTGTGCTTAGTGATTAGTGATGGGGGACTCGACAGAATCTTCTTGTTGTATTTTTT
This sequence comes from Willowsia buskii, assembly GCA_034700685.1. NCBI lineage: Eukaryota > Metazoa > Arthropoda > Collembola > Entomobryomorpha > Entomobryidae > Willowsia > Willowsia buskii. Next base: position 22,625 of record JAQIXW010000179.1, read on the forward strand.
ATCTGCATGTCTAACTTTTTCATAATATTGAATATTCGGTTAAAATAGTCAGACTACGTGTTTACAAACTAGACAAAGTCACAAAAATTTAGACTAACTGACCATATGACTATATGACGTTAGTTGCGGAAATAGACCATAGCTGACCATATATTATTAAATCGAACCACTTATCTCATTGCCTACTGTATATTCTGAGAGTAAAACCTCCCAAGCTTCAACTAAATAATACAACCACACCTTTACCTTTGAAATTTTAATTGATATGAAAAAATCATGTTTTCTGCGCTGCAACTGACTTTTGCTATTCTAAAGCAACTGCATACTTTCCAGACTTAAAATAAATTAAATAAAAGTGAAGTAAAGACTAACCAATTACATCATGCTATTTAATCTGTTGATGGTAAATTGAGTATACAATGTTACAAACACTGCATATATTATGAACTATGAACCATGCCTATATAGATTGCACGAGCGAACGCCCTTCAACTCAACAATGAGATTTTCGTTTCCTTTTCCAATTCGTTCATGCTCTTTAGCAAGGCTTACGGACAACGTTCTGCTGCTGCAGTAATAGAAGTTGCAGCGAAAAACAAATTATGACAGTAACGAGCTGTCAGTTGATTACCATGATGCAGAAACTATATATAGTACATAACACTTGATCATTTTCTCTCGTCTCTTGATTATAATTTCAGCTTTAGCTCTAACAGTAGCAAACCAGTGTTGAAAAAGGCACGGGCAAATGGGTTTAGAAATAGCACATACATTTAGCCATTAGATGGTTCAAATTAAACCTAGGTACAATGGCACGTTAATGTAAAGAAATTCATGGATATGAAAATGTTCACATCTAACTAAACACGCGCTCAGTCACACCTATCCAGCCAGCAATGAAACGTGAAGGTTATAAGGTCACGGTAGCTTTCCAAGAAGAACGATGAAGCGATTTATTGTCAAGTTTAGAATATATTATAATATTTAATGCGATATGTGGATAGGATCTCGTCACCATTAAACCAACACATAACCGCTACAAGCTTTCCCAAAGAAGATGATTTACATTATTATTGCTTTCTGTGTGTATTGCATAAAATTTATCCTTCCACCACCGCGTTGTCGTCAGAAGAGCTGAGAAGATTGTGCAGTTGTAGACTGTAGACTAGTTGCAGATCATGAATACAAACGTAAAACGTAATGTTAGTAAATAGGGATTTAACATGATTCTATGCCTATGTATATTAAACCTCTATGAGTTTTTTTATCTCGACATTCTCACTTTCTCTTTTCACTGAAAACATATAGGTCGGCTTTCCGGCAAAATCTTAACTACCTATTGTGTTTTGGCTTTGTGTGAGCATGATAGTGGTTGTGATACAGAGAGCTTTACTTTACATGTCTCCCTGTGGAGAGTTTTCAGAGACTATCATCACACAGAGCGAGAGATACGTGCTGTGAGCTGCTAGAATAGGAAATCCTCTGTTCACTGGAAAGACTGAGCTAATATTATATGTAGAGTGTGTGAACATGCATGACATACCTGATTCTGATACTTGCCGCATTTCCGTGGAGGAAATAATGATTAGCATTAGGGTTTCTTTTTTATATTATATTTTCATAACATGTACACATGTACTTACCAAAAAAGTATCACAAATCAAATCATCATTATCATGCAAAACTAATATAGACTATACAGTATTGAAATAACAACTTTCACTTTGTCTGGGTGTCGTTCGTTCTCTCTTGGTGCGAAGATAGTTTAGTGAATGCGTTATATGTATCATGTTTTCCAACTTGAAACTATTTTATGTCCAGAAATATGCATACGTTTTTTGGAGTACGGAGTCACAAAAGCAAATATTTGTTCATTTGCAACCTTAAAGGGGGACTATTGATCAACTTAAAGAGTTCCAAAAGCTTTTTAGTTCTACATTCCGCTAAATACAATACAGTAGGTTAAAACAACAAAAAACAGTCCTTAATATAAAATACACAGATTTAAAGACAAATTGTGAAATAAAAAACAACTAATCTTACCTGGGAACCACTACCAGTATTTGTGCACTTTTCGTCATCGTGCACTCCACCTTCGTCTTCAGCCTTTTTACTGCCGGATGCTGTATTGGACGGACCCCCGAGAGTCGTTTCTGCTAATCTCTTGGTTTGAGCCAGGTTTTCAATCACAGTCGCCCCTCCACTCGCAGCACTACGATTTCCTCCACCAGCTGCCTTCTTCGCACGTTCATGTATTACCTACAAAGGAATTACACAAAGGATTATAGAACCGACAACACGATTAATTCCAATTTAACATTGTCAAAAACACACGTTCTGTCATCAGAACATTATATAATTCAAGAGTTAGTTCAACCAACCAATGTTCCTGTATATTCAATGGGCTGTTGACAAGAGTCGTAAAAATACTTGACAGCTCATGAAATGATCTACAATTCCACTTTGGGATTCCGGTAAAAATTATACCTATGTATCAGGAACTGAAACACACTTTAAATCGAATTACAAACTCATGAGGGTACCGCATGGCTTATTGGTCCCCTACGCATGTTTTGCATTTAAAAATAGCAAAATTGTTTAGGCCAAGAGTACACGTGTACATTTGAGTGAGGTTTAATATGTTATAAAATATAAAACACACCCCAAACCCTATTATTACTCTTCTTATAGTAATCCTATAAGTTTTTGTTTTAGTTGCGTAATGATCAATTCGTTTTTTATGTCTATTTATGAAAATTGGTGTCCAATAAATTGACATCGGTAACCCAGCAGGACTTTCAAATGTAATATCATTTTCAATGCCACACTGTACATACATGTTTATCATAGCCTAAACTAATGACGTGAACCAAGCATGAGATTTTCAGAGTATAAAAACATAAAGTTTTGTGTCCTAAGTACACATTTTAATGACTATCGTGTTGTGATGTTAAGTGTTAAAGTTTTTGATTGCAGTGAATACCATTTGATCGTATAGTGTGTTATGAGAATATGAGATCATTAAAGTTTGTTGACTATGGTACGAACCATTCAATATTCTCTATGAATTCATTTTCAAAGAATTGAGATGATGCTATATGTATTGTCACTTTTGTCGGCTGAAATTCCTTTGTCATCTTCTTCGTTTGCAGAAAATACAGAAAGTCAACAGCAAGCACTCATAAACCCAAAACGATAAAGAAGTGTACTGGGATGGTATTAACTCACAAAATGACATTGGATAATAAGATCAAAAGCAGCTAATTGGAGCAAGTACATGCCTTCCCTTTTTATACACATAAAATGCAAAATGTGAAAATCAAACGCATTAAATACCTAAAGATCCTTCTAATAACCATTATTATCAAAATATTAACATGATTCGTATTCAATCTGCAGAAAATAATGTAGCACGCAGCTTAATCTTAGTCTATGTTCCTGAAACGCCTCCATGTCTAGTTATAATTCTTGTGAAGGAAGAATAACTGGGAAGAATCAAACATAGCGGATTATAACTCATTGAGCATAGAGCTGTAGTTCAGCAGTGGATAATCATCATTTCTGTTTCAATGTAAGGGTCCAGGATGTACAACTAAACTTTTTGAACAAGTCTAACGAGTATTTTTTTGTGCCTCTTGAATATCTTTTCAAGCAAATTCAAAAGAGGATAGAAGTAAAACAACAGTATTATACAGTATATAGAGTAGCGCTATAATGGTCCTTAACTCTTATTCATATTCATTACTATACAATGAAATGTGTGCTGTAAAATGACTGTGTAATGTATAATCATGATCATCATAATATTTCTTCATGGCCATGAAGAGGAATTGATTTTTCTGACTTTATATCAAAAGTTATCATAATGCATTATTACAAGGGTGTGCTGGTCTTAATATGCATCCTAATCCCAATGATGGTTAAGAGTACAGTGTGGCGTGATCTTAAGTTACATTATAATGAGTATAATATTCATATCGGGTAAGTCAAGTGGTGCTGATGTTGAGCCCAAGTGTGTCATACTCGCATGATATCCATCATGGTCGTTACAGTTTACATAGTTGGTAATAAAGAGGCATTTATAATGGCCTCACTCGATTGGGAAAGTGCCGGAAGGAAAGCAGAACTTTCCCCAGTAGGAATGCATTTTCTTTCTGAAGTATATCTATCCGTCAGAAGCTTTCACACAAAGTTTACTGTCATTATTTTCATCTTATGAAAGAGGACTGATCATATAAGTATATAGTATTATACACGAAATAAAGCATAGTAAAATACCAGAATGAACCAAAAGTTAGACATTATCAGTATGGAGTGGCGCCACATGCTCATCTACTTAGCAGTTTCCTTCCCCTTCAAAATGTTAAAATATGCTACAAACATACAAGCAGCATAATGTTCAAATTCATCATTTTCACCATCATCGACATTATTACTCGCATCATTTTACAGCAGCTGGGTAGAAGACAAACAATTTAAACTGATTCAGATGGGATAATATGCGATGCATACGTAAACGATTTGTACATCTTATAATATGCTTCATAATCATAAGACATTGCAAAATAAAGCATCCTGGTTAATTGTTAGAAGAACAATTACGTCATACTGACTATGTATGTGATAGTGATATATGTTAGTCATTGATTCTTTAATGCTTTCTCTCTTGACTGGTGTAATTTTATTTGGTTTGATTCTGGTGTAATGAACAAGACTGTGGCGAATCCATACTTGTTTAGTCAAGTGCACTGCTTGCTTTAATTTTAATTTTCGGATTATTGATTAGAATTTATGGAGAATTACTTCAAGATATCTTTAGCCACAGTTGATTTATTTTCCCATTATAATTCAGCCAGTTTAGTAGCATTTTTGTTGTATGAATGAGCTGTCATTAGGAACGGATTTGAAGTGCATACAGTTTTCATATAAAACGTAGAATATGTAGATAAATGAAAAGAATGATATAAAACTGTGTACTTCAGTGCTAAAGATACTCACTTTCTTTAGCTTGCTCGTGAGTATTTATCACTAGTTAACGGGAGCTGAAACTCAAGTTGTATTTTAGTATATATCTTTCAAAGTTCATTTTTTCAGTTCACAATGCAGGTTGCAGCTAATTTAGCTAACCAGACAGCATGAAATACTTCGTATATTTTATATTTAATTTTAATGTCATATTTTCTAAGTTGAAGATATATGTATAGTCCTTTGAAGTTTATGATGAAAGTAAATTTCGCAAAATAAAGCTTTGATTTGATTATATCTAAAAACTTTTAAATGTCATTAAATATGTAATACATTAAATGGTATTTACATACCCCTACTCCTTCACAATTTGAAAAATGAAAACGATGGAATTATTCATAAGTTTCAAAAAAATACTTCACAAATCCTTTACTAATGCATACGTGTAACATTTTTATGGCACATGAGCATGAAATAATATGTCCACATCTACTAAAAATAAAAAATAAAATGGAAAAGAGAGGAAAGAGTTTTGTAAGTTTTAAATCAATAATATCTTCTGAAAACTGAATTAATAGCAATTAGAGACATGTTCGTGAGCAGAATTACAATTTCGAATCTAATGTGCATACCCATACATATAGATGCATAGTACATATGCCTGAAGATAGTCCATCTCCTTAGGAGATAGAAACGATCATAGAAGAAAAGTAAGTTGGTGAAAGACAATAAATAGTCTTGCAACATTTCCTGAACTTCGCTCATAGATTTCATTTATACGTATGCACTTACTTAATTTAAATGGGATTGCTCAAATTGCTCTATAAGCAGTCATTACTCGTCACAGTCTTAACGGATGACGTTTTGTGTGGAAATTTTAAAACAATACTAAATACTTTGGGGCCAATATGTATATATGTATATATTGAATTTTCGACATTATCTTTACAAATAAATGTAAGTGCTAGATTATAAATTGGCGTACCAAATATTTAGTTGAAAGTCTAACAACTCATACTTCTTATTTCTGATGAAAGCATAATAAAATTATGAGGATGAAATACAATTAATGATAAATACATATTCATGTAAGATTTAGAGTGGATAAATCCATATAAATGACATGCTTACCTACATGGGTTTCAATATATGCGATGTGAGGCTAGAGACACTGACGGATAAATCCTAACAAAACACTGCCTTCATTGACAGAATGAGAATGCGCGAAAGAAAATATTGAACTCACATGTCTGTAAATGGATTAGGCAAAGGATGGACGTGCTAATTATTAATCCGCTAAATTACAATGTTTTCATGTTCTCGTTCACTGACTCCAAACTAGAATATCAATCCATAGACCTTGTGTGCCTCTTTAATCCCCTGTCTACACGAGTTCACCCGTAAAAGAGTAAGCGTAAACTAACGCCTCGACACTTTCATCGAATTTGAACTTGATACCCTCTCCTCGTCCGCACAGAAATAGTATGACATTGACCTATGGAGATTGATGCTTCAATTAACACTAGCCAATTTAATTATTATAATTAGTTTAGGAGCTGCAATGCGTAGTAATAATAGGGATAACGCGTTTTATTGTGTGAAGTTGGCAAGAAAAAAAGTTCTGAAAGCATAAACTGAAACATGTACAATCATTGGTTCTGAAAATATCAAAGATTTTATATGCTTCATAACCAAAATGAATGAAAATAAACGTTTTCCAGTCTTGATTTGATAAGCTATTTACACACAATCTTCATTACCATTACATACTGAATAAATAGTAAAGAAAATAAAAGGATAAAGATATCATGTCAAATGTGAAAGGCACAAAACTTGTAAACTGAAATTCTCAGTTTCCCCCTTCGTCATTATCGCATATATGTATGCTAAAACTACTAGCTACACATCATGTGAATTTAGAGGTTATGGTATTCGGTACTATATTATATTGTAAGCAAACATACCTTGAAAATGCGGTAGTAGAGGTAGACGAGAATTGTACACGGAATATAGAAAGAGCATAGGGATGAAAACAGAACAAAATATTTGTTATGGAAGGAGCACTCAGTCGCGTCCCTGGGTTGACCATCGTCAGGAGGACTATTGAGACCGAGTACAATTGGAGATCCAACTAGACCAGAAAATACCCACACGAACACAATTGTGAGCCAAACACGGGTATTGTTTTTGTGCTTCGCATATTTTATTGGTTGTGTCACCGCAATAAACCTGAAGAGAGAAAAAATCATTCTTACATTTACGATCAGGTTTAGTAGGAAAGGATAATTTTTAAGGATAAAAACGAATATACATAGAAAGCGCGCTCTAATAAATATGGAAACAGTTGAAAGGTTTGTACTTACCTATCAATACTGATAGCTACCAGGTTGAGTATGGAAGAGGTACTACAGGTAACGTCCATTGCGATGTAAAAGTCACAAAATATCGGAGGTAATCCCCAGCCACCATTGAACTGTAAAGAGAGAAGAACAAACGTTAATAATTTTCTGAGATGTGAAGGGCGGCCCTTAGGCCAGACTTAAAAGCTTAAATGGAAAATGTAAGTACGGCAAAAGCGAACTCTGTTGCTGGCTTTTTAGCAAACAATTTATGAATGAATTTAGAAACTTAATAAATTCTAATCTAGCATTTATGTCATTTTTCCTATTATAAATTGTTCTCAATTCTCGTGTTATGTTAACCAATTTTCAATAAGACATAAATAGCTCTGCCAATGTCAACATTTGGTTGGACAACAAGACATAAAATTTTCTTAGCTGTTATTTTGAACTTTCTTACGTATTTGATGCTTTATGCTTTTCACATCATAATTTGTTTGGCAAACTGGATACAGTATCTTTCATTTTAGTGACAAACATTATGAGCCATGAAGGCATAATATGTAAACCAGAATCAGACAACATGAGAAGAGTATCGAGAATGAATGTAAAATTGTGGTGGTGAAAGTATCTAATGTATATGTTTAGTCGTTGTAGGTATTCCCATCTTTCCGAGAATATTCGTCAAAAATGTATTTTATTTAAAATGTGCAACCACCATTGAGATTACGAACAGACGAAGGTAATCCATTGTTTTTTTTGTTAGCATAATAATCGTAAATATGAACACTATCCGCAATGGAATATTTTGTGTGATATCTATGCTCTATCTATCAGTTTTTGCTGACGTAACGTTAGTACGAATATATATTTCTAACCATTTTACTGACAATGCTTGTATTGTATTTATGACACATGACAGTTTGTATTAGTTACAGCTAGATACACACAAGTGAGAGAAATCCGAATTCTCCAAACTACAAAAATAGAACCCACATTCAACTTTCACACGGCATATCATCTTGCTTCATGTAACGAAATAATTTTTCAAAGCTAACGATTACGACAGCAAAGTGAATAGAAGTGAACACAAACACTGCATTATGTACACACACACACCAGCACTGCAAACAATGACAAGGATGCAGTGCACCAAGTCTTCTCACGACATTTTCATCCGTCCCTTCTCTGGTTTTTAGAATAGAAAAGTAACTTTTTGGACAAATTATAGAAACTACAGTTTGGGCTAAAGGAGGAGTCACAAAGCATGAATTGAAGTTTAAATAGAATGCTCCAGACCATGTCTGTGCAAGGCAGTAGAGAGCAACAAGAACAAAGGAAACTCAGTAAAGCACATAAACGTACCCAACAAACCACTCAGGTGCATTGTTTCCAGTGTGTGGGAGGTGAATAGGTTATTCAAACTGTGTAAAAAACTTTTTTCAACTCATTCATATTACGCCTTATTATCATCATCACCGCTTGTTCTCTCACCTTTCATACTTTCATCATATTATATACAACAGGGATATCCTTACAAAAACCTGAAACAATTCAAACGATGAGCAAAGTAGCAGGGATGGAGATAAAAACGGCTGAAGTGAGCATTCATGGAAGTTTAAGCACCTTGAAAAGTCGTAAAGTACACTTAAATACTTACATATATGCTTAAATTGAAAATATATGAGAAAATTTCAGAGTAGGCATCCTCGTAGGCATAAATAGCTTATGAAATATTATGCTGGAATCATATTTATCGTCCTAAAACACTGCAGACGTATATACATAAACGCATACCTACATATTACTTCTAAACACACTCCTATTTATTTATGATTAAAACCGCCTGCCACCGTGTCCAACAATATAGTTTCCGTTATTATGAAGGGTCATTAAAAGTTAGAAGCATGAGCATAACCAGAGTACTGAAGGCCCGCCATTAGTCTACCAGTTCCCACTAATGGATGAATTTGTTGAATCATTGTGTCCGTGTGTCGGCCACATTAGTTTCCCATAACTTTATTGTGTATTCTTTCCTATTGAAATACGAAAGATATTGATGTTATAAGTTTTCGATCCTTTTATATTTAGTTGGTCATTAGGATTTTGATGCTCGTTATAATATCCCATCATGATAATACTTACCAACAGTTCAATTACAAGTATGCAGCATCTGCTGCAAGCATGTTTTCTTGGTTGGGATAAATCGGGTTATTAAAGCATCCCTTGAATCCAAGTCAAACTTTTAAGTTTGGAATCCCTATTTATGCTCAAAACTTTCACGTACTATTTTGGGAAAGTAATCACTTGTTAAAGTGCAATGTAAAGGATGCATAATCTTTAAGATGGTACAACATATTCACAACATATTATATTAATTCTTCATCAATGCTGGCAGACGGCTTGTTAAATGTGTTTGTATGCATTTATCACAAATCTTCCTTGGAAGTTTCAGTTCAGGCAAAATTATTTAGAAAAGCAAGCTTTATTTCCGACAGAGAGAAAGAGAGAGATTTTGAGACTACATGATATAAAACCATTTCTCAAGCTTCTCCAAAACATTATAACATTATCTTACCGGGACATTGATTTGGCCTTCACCTTTTCACTTGAAAAATATGTACGTTGTGACTGCACGAATTAAGAGTAATCTTCCCAAATTGTAGGAAGCTTATATAAGTCATTAAACAAATAGTTCAATACCCCCAAAAGCTTAAGAGTACAAACAGACTGTATAAAATTATTTCTATTTGCATACATTTGCAAATGTGCTTTGTATTCGAACCACGCATCTCTCTTAATTTGTACCATTGATGCTTGCTTTCCATTTGCTCGTGCTTTGGCAAATTCTCAACTACATTATACCGTCACGTATCAGTAAATTTGCTTTCTTTATATTGATTTTCCCATGTGATTGCAAAATGTGTTCGTTTTCTTTTTATGAGATTAATTAATTACCAAATAATAGGCCATCCAGGTTCTACTCTGTGAAAACATGTTCATCGTGAATATTAGTTCTTTAGGGCGTGCTTGCTTCTACAAATGAGGTTGCAATACAATAGCAATGCAAAGCTAAATTCCTGGCAGCCTCAAGGATAGGCAAGCAAAGTACACATAAAAGATTATCCTGCTATATGTTTACAAGATAAAAGTATGAACTGAGATTTGAACAGAAGGACTAGCCAGAAACCTATCCAAATTAAATATATATAAAAGTACCAAGTACACTCACTCGCTCACTAACTCATTTATTCAGCATCGATTTAAAAAAGAAACACAATCTCACAATTTCAGTAACGAGCTCAGGTTTCGTAATTAGTAATTAGGCTCTTAATTACCATTTTGCGAAGACAGTGCATAACATATTAGATATAGTGTATAGAGTTCACCAACGTAGAAAATACGAAAATCTGAAATACGTATAATTCATTGTACTACATAGTAGGAATACGTTTCACTTCTTATATAGTTTGTAGTTTAGGTACTCTTGTGAAGGGTGAGCGAGGTCAGAGCATTATCAATACACTCCGTGTGTATTGCGATCTTTGTGTAGATAAAAGATCATTATTTGCTTGCTTCTTATGCTTTTGGACACTCTGCTGTTTATTCCCTTACCAATCTTTGTGACATTTTATACATACAAATATATTAAAATACGATAATATACATACATGAGCATAATATTTTCCATTTAATATATAATGATTAACGCAGAATAAATATCTAATAAAGTGAAAAACAGAAAACTATGTACATGGATATTACTCACTTTATTACTTCATTGTACTTGCCACTCTACATTCTATTTTTTGCTACTGCTTTATAAGTAGTTTTCTTATGCATTTTTGACACTACCATTTGTTTTCACATTCTCGGTCGGATTACCCAAACGTATCATTGTCACGATTTTCATCACCGATGTGGCTCTCACCCGTTGTGCATATTATGAGACTGAACTGCAAGTCTTCAAGTATTCTTCTTTGATAGTTATAAATTTCGATTTGAATTTCTCTAGATTCTGATCTCTTGTGTAAAGAACTTGGATGCTTTATCCATCAGAATATTGTTTGCATAATGGCATATCCATCCTCCATAGCTTAATCTTTGTGACTAATAATCATCCCTTAGTCTCATATCTTCGATGTCTCTCTCGGGGAATAGAGCATACTTTTCAATAACTGGAAAGAAAGTAGACAGACTAGACTCCCTTCATTTAATAGTACAGCTGTGAATCTGAGAGCTGTTTGTTTTAGAGTGATTGCTTTTAGAGATTTTGCTACTAAACAACATGTAAAATATAGTAATCGAATAGGGTCTACTTTCTTTCTGTTAGGTTATGAACTTCTAAGATTATACAGCTGTTCCAATTTATTTCTTGACCAGCTGGTCTCACTTTCTCCATGCAAGAAAGAAAGAGATTTCTTATTACTTTAGACAAACATTAACTGGATATGATATAGAGTTAAGGAGCAGTAAATGAGCTTGGTATTAATGCGTTTTTTTTTCTTTCTTCATTACCTACATGACTGTATTAACAACCTCATCTAAAGACTGGTGTTCTACACATATAAAGTTGCTACTACCACGAGACGGAACTCCATGTCGGCACAATTGAATTGAATAAAATTTTAAGGAGTGTGAATAATGAGGGTAGGAAACGAGGATAAAGAAAAAGTATAAAAAGGGGGAAGCAGCGAGAGAGATTAATTGTTAGGGAAGCACAGCGGTATAGAACCACCACGAAGAGAATTTTTTTCTCTAATTTGCTGTCATACAGTCTCTTTGTGTCAGAAAAAAATGAAGCGAATGGGGATATTGCATTAATGAAGTAAAAACGTAATAATATATACTACATCCAAATTGCAAATGGGCACCTTCAAAGATATATGGCATGCTGTATAATGGCAGAGCTCTATAAAGGGCAAGGACTTTGTAAAGTTTAACAAAGCGAAGCCAAAACGACGGTGAAAGTTCCCCGAATCCGATTCTACCACTAAATACAGACTGTGTTGCATAAACCAAACAAACCTTACATTTTTCCTTTGTTCCTCATATCATTGTAAAAATACAATGTGTGAAGCATCGCTTACAAAGAGATGATATTAACTGAACCCTGTAAAAGTAGTACATACATTATTGTAGCATAATAATAATAATAATAATAGTAATGTACTTTTATTTATTCTTTACCAGCTGACCCGTTTTTTTCTTTGAGCGGGTAGGAATTTTTATGAGACTTTTACTTAAGCTCGCTCACAGAGGTTTCCCGATGTCTTTGAAATAATAAAAACGAAACCTTTCCGTAAATGAACTCACAGGAGATTATTCCCTTACTTTGATCATGTATAGTGAAGCGAAAATTACACGATATCTATGTAGTTGAAAGTAGAGCTGAATGTGCATGAGCTTTTGTGAATATACCTACTAGGAACTAGTCTTTTTTGCCGAGTATTCAAGAAGTTGGTTGCTTCATTCTTTCTTATGAAAAGGTATTAGGCAAGGTCCACTCTATCCTTTCCCTTCTTTGTATTGTTGATACAAAAAAGAGATTTTTGAGGAAATAGAAATGGCAGGGTTGATGTTTTCTGGTGAAAATGGGCTTTCCTTTTAAATAATCCACATTGTCATTATCGTCATTATTGCGCCATGCATTGTAGAAGAACATTGCTCATTTTATAATGGGAAGTGTAGAAAGTGAAGGAAATGTTATGCAATTTCGTTCATCACAAAAAAGTGGGAGACTTATGTAATTTTACAGATTTTACATTTATACATACATATACCTATTTACTTCCTATGTAGACATACACAATCTTTCATCAGAGACATTTATTTATCCAGTTTTTGTATGTGGTTCTTGTAATGTAAGCTTCTTAGCACAACCTTTCAATACAAAACGTGAGTGCTCTGAACTGAAAGGAGTTTGAAAGGCGATGATCCCCACAGCATTTTCATCGTTTCGCTTCTTTTTAGAAAAAAGGATGTAAAAAATGAAAATTCAACTGCATATCAGGCATCTCTGAGGAGCTAGAAGATGAAATGGAATGCGCAAGATATTTCTACTCATTTTAGTGGAAACTTAGCCTTGAGTATCCCTCAGGCTTTGCCTGAGCTTTCCCTCCATTCTTCCTCTTTATTTCGACGAATTTGCTTGAATGCGCGCATGGTGTGTCTGTACAGTAGAAATCCATGTTTTCCCAAAAATACAATTCCAAAGGTGTTGTGATGTTTACTGCGTATGTAGTACAGAGTGCGGGATTGAGGCGCAAGTTGATGGCATATTTCTTGCAAAAACTATGATTCCCACTTCCCACATGTTGTAAGTCCAAGCTTTTCTAAAATTCTTTTATTTTATTTTTGGATTTCTCCATATCATCCTTGACATGTGCGAAGGAATTATAAGCTGACCAAATGCGGTTATAAGATGAAAAAAAAGGAGAAAACATTTTTACTACTAGTTTTTCCTTGTAGCTTTGAGTAAATCTGTAAAAATGTGAACTTGTTTAAGGGATCAAAAACCAGCGAATTGTAAAACAAAATTACAGACAAATACAGAATGTTACATAGTACATAGTTATAGCCTTTATTTTTAAAATGCATGGACTTTGTTTGCAAATAAAAAACCTAGTAAAATAACAGATTTTAAAGAAAATCTGAGATGGTTTCTTGTCGACGTACCGAGATTTCATCTCGCATCACATACGCAACAGGAAAGCTTTAAGCATAAAAATAGGATTTATATCAGACACCTACAGATGAAAAGGGATGAAGTATATTTGATATTGTTTTAGCATAACGTTTCCTGGTTGTCTGCCACATATCGCTGTTACCAAATAAATACCTAAATACATTTTTAAGTGTAAGAATTTGTAAAAAAACACTTTAAATATTATAGCTTAGTTCCTATTTTGATGTTTCCCATCGTTCTATTTCTTCAGTAGTTTCATATATCAAGGATAAATGACTATTTTACAGGTTAGTTCTATCATTTTTGAATGCAAAAAATATGTCCTTTTGTTCTTACTTATTACGAAGTATGAATTTGTATTCATGGGAGGTACCTGGAATTAGTATCATATCATATACTCACCCTGTAAATCTCAAGTAAAATGTACTTGGCTGACTTAATCCCATTCAAGAAATATTTATGTGATTTTACAATATTTGCTTCCAAAAAACATGTTTTCAGATAGTATATAAAGCGGATGGAGTATTTTCAAAACAGTTAACTAAGTTAACTTGCTATAAAATATTAGCATATAAATGGCCGGCCTAACATTTAGCTATCATTAGTACATAAATCTGCGCAAGAACAATCAGATATATTTTACAATGAGAAATTATTACTTCAGAAGAGTTTGCAAAATCTCAAGAACCAAATCAAGTCAGTTGCTTTCAATGTTGGTTGATTTCATGTCTTCATTTTCCCGCAACATATCCCCAAAAGGGATGATGCATTTTTCTTAGAATTTCACTACATTTTCAAACTACTTAATAACAACTTACAAATGTCAATATCCACCGTAAGTTATTGACTATTCACAATACACGCATAAAGACGTTTCAATATATGGGGTACATGTTGGTTCCTAAAATATCAAACAGACGTGGGAAAGTCTGCCCGGGCAATTACCAACATATGTTATGCGCCATCATCACAGGTCCATTACAACTTTTCCCTCTTCTCTCTACCAAAACCTCGGTGAGGCGAATCACGAAAATTGTCCATGTAAAGTAAATATGTACAAAGAGTACATCGAGTCAGTATGAGTATAACCGTCAGCATATATACATAGAAATGAAACTTTCTCTTGCCAGAATGGCCTGTTTTATACTTGATTTTGCGGCGGCACAAATATGATTCTCAGGATGACAGTAAAATATGTCTCGAGATTATAGTAAATGGGCTGATAGATGAGTTCTGCAGGCTGAAGGAAGTTGAAGAGTATTGTTGAAAAAGTGAAAAATTTCAAATCTATCACTACTTTGTTGAAAAATAAATCCTAGAATAAAATCCCCAGGTTCCGAATGCATAGAATAGTACATCGGTCTCTTTATCTTTATATGCCCCCACTTCCCCAGACGCTCTGACTTGTCTTAAATTTTTATTTCCAGTGAACAATTTTATTGTCCATTTCCGCTCCTTAAGGATGGCGGAGATGGATAGAGAAATGTGTCTTCCCAATGAATAGGAAAAGAAGAAACGACAATAGATGAAGTGAAAAGAAATTTCTCTTCTTCCATCCCTTTTGCCTCCCACCTTTCCGCAAATTTTCAGGCAAAATAAAGCAAAGAGCAACAATATTATGTACTATGTACTATACATTACATAAGCAATAATACATATATTTCCCTCAACTGTCATTCTAGGGAAGATTATGTGAACATTGTGCAATACTAAATCGGGGAAGATGGCAGTGATGATTACAATGATAATCATGGAGGTGCTGGTAGAGTCGTAGAGCAAAGGTACTTTCTCGAATCAGTCTCTCTGCCGGATATGCAATACTTACAACCCCTTGTGTGGTGAACACCCACCGCTGCCCTCATCACCAACTTTTAGAGGAACTTACGAACTTACATATGCTTTTTACTGGCTTCTTTTACACCGTTCAGATAAGTTATGGTTTTACGTAGGTGCATTTCTATCCCATATAAGTACTCCCTTTTCCTTGAAATATCCAGCACATATATCTCTGAAGATATTCACAACAGTGGGCTACCACGATATATGTACAATTTTTATTATATATTGCCTGACTTAACACTAGTGGATAAAAATGAACAGAGAAAATGTCAAATCCAAATCCGTACCAGATGAGAGCAGAATAAATAGTTTCTACGTGAGAAATGCCCCATGAAAAAAGATTTTTTCTCGCTTTTGGATATTATGTATCCCTCTGACGGAACGTGTGTAACGTATTGCGATAATAAAGTGAAGGAAATAAGTAGGAAAAATTGTGCGCACGACTCCTCGCGCCTCCAATGCTTATTGCTATGTGTATACATATTTGCACACATATTAGAAATAAAGTTGCCTAATGCTTTAACAGCATAAAATAATGCTCCAGACTCTACCGGAATAAGAGAAAGAAATTGTTCAAAAAATACGGTTAGCATGATATAGTAGCATGTAGTGTCCGTTAATAAAGCACGCCAGATTTCCCCATTCTAAAGGGCAACCCAGAGTATCATAAGTTATCTAATGCATTTGGATAGATGCATGTACAACTTTCTTTTATACTAACTTTTGCTCTACATCTTTCCCTCTGAAAGGATCATTTTCCTATATAGTCCCGTCACGTCCCAAGAAATGGTTTATTTCCCATCGAGGTGAAAGCAAAAAAAGTCTTCCTCCTGGGGAAAAACAGACATAAAAAAAGAGAAAATTCGAGAGTTGAAGTGCATACATACACGTTTCACTTTCTCCTGAATCGACTATAACTTAATGCCCCATATATTCATTTTATGAATAAACATTATGTAACTTTATGGATCGATTTATGCTCCCCTGTTATTATCATTATTACGGTCAAGTTTATACTATAATAGTTTATGGATACTGCACATTAGCCTTCATGCCTTCATTTTGTAGCATTGTTTCGAAACTTGCCGTTATCGGCTCATTCTTTGAGACATTTTTTATGTTATAGGTATTCAAATATAAGTAATAATAGGTTATGATTTCATTTCTTAAGAACTTCAACAACATGCAACATAGGTAGTTGATGCATTCATGAGTTAGAAATACCCAACGAAGGAGGAAAACTAATAACCAATACTAGTCACTACTGCTCAAATCAATGACTATGTTGGCTGGAAGCAACAAGATTTTCAAAATGACTCCCAATAACAATATCAGTAACAGCATGTAGCATCCCTAGAACAAAGCTGAGTGTGTTCGCGTTACTGTCGCATTAAATGAAACGCGCATCGTTACTTGAATCCTCTCTTTTCTCTCACACTTTCTCAAGTCAACTTTCTCGAGTTTTCTTATCCAAGGCATTTTTCAAGTTTCTCTGTAACTTTTTTCTAAAAATTATTACTTAATGTCATATTAAACTTAAATTATAACGTCACATTGTTATATGGTTAAAAACAGACACGTGTTAGCCATACAACTATAAAACTACCTACAGTTGAAGCTTGATATAAGGGACAAGCAAGGGAGAAGTCAATTTTGACTCTTATAGCTACTGTCCATTACATATATAGTGGACATGTCCACTACATAGATATTACGCACGACTACTGCATAGAAAGATAGTGTTAAGGTACCAATATATTGCATGTATACTAGACTAATGTTGTTCTTCATTGTTTTTCTATAACTTTGTGCATAAGTGAAACTTCACTGACAGAAAATTAGTGCAACCGTATATGAAGAGCAGTATGTTTGGATGCTTTCTGCTATATATTGGACATGACCACTATATAGCAGAGAGAGGGTTTATACAAAATCCGCACAAAATGAGCATTTGTCCACTACATGATATGATTTTGCTTGCTGGGGAAACAAAAATCTGTCCACAATAGCTATTTGTCCACTACATGTCTATTGTTTAACATGTAACTGCCTATCTATTTTGCAGGGAAAATAAAATCTGTCCACTACAGCTACTTGACCACTATATATCTGTCTCTTATATCAAGCTTCAACTGTAATATGACATTACTCTGGAAAAAAAGCCTCGATGTCAAAACAAGCATGCTATAATGACTCTCCGCCTTTCCTCTAATGTTACACTACAAACGGGATAAATCCTGGCAGGAGGGACCCCGACCGACACGAATCTCATCCTCTCATCATGCTCACAGGAGGACGACAACGAGAACGACGACGATCATCTCGATGATCATTACAAAAAACGAAGAGGATCATTGACAAACTTGCTTAAGTACACAGTTCCCTTCAGAAAAAAGAAAGTTTAGTCGGTCATGTCGTGATAAAAAGTGTAATATTAAGTACCTCTACTTCAACCAAGTTTCTTTCATGGCTATGCATTATTATTATTATTTCTGTTAGGGAGAGAAAAATAGAGCCGAGTATATAAAAGGAACATGTCTCAGTCAGATCACCGATTAAAAGTTCCTTATTCTACTTCTACTTCGTCTTCCTCGTCGTCAGCTTTTTTCCTCTATATCCACTCAATGCCAAAATACTTATGTAGATACTTACCTCTTCATAAAAACAAACGATAGACTTTCACTTTACTTTCTCCACGTTCTTGTTTTTCTCTCACCAACATAATACGCATGTGAGGGACGCGCGAACGTGAGAGAGAGCGAGTGAACAACAACAACTGCAACTACTGAAAGTTGTTCTAATAATCTGAAACGTCGTAGCTCATTGCCACGCGGCATCGCATGCAACACTGCTGCCGCATTAGAAGAGTGGAAAGGGGAGGAAACGATTATAGTTAAGATCTTGTACATAATGCCGTGATGCTGAGATATAATCTGCTCATATATATCTACAATTTGTTGGGTGATTATGTCCTCTGATGCCATATAATGCACAGCTCAGAAGAATATGGTATAACCTTTTATTATTATGAGACGTGCAGATTCTTAGCTCACTAATGATAATAGTCGATTGTTGAACATGATAATGGTAGTGAAAGTCATGTTGGGTATACTTGAGAAACGTAAAGAGAACTAACTGATGCACCTGGCTGCAGTGAGCATAGTGTTTAAATTCAAAATGGTTTTCCATTTGCCCTATTGTATTTTATATGCTGATGATGAGATAGATATGGGAACTTTGTACAAGTAAAATAGTAAAGGAAACGAATAGGGAGACTATGAAAGTGAAAGTTTTTAAAAGGGAAAGCGGAAAACTAACAATAACTCAAAAGCTCACCATCCCACCACATCACTAAAGACATATACGTAAATACTAACTCGCGTTGTAAAAATCCCTTTTCTAGTTCTTTATCAAAACTTTTTTGAGG
>JAQIXW010000180.1:0-41739 GCA_034700685.1 Willowsia buskii
CAACTTTGTAAAAAAAATCAGAATGTCAATGGTCATTTTTAATGCATATGTCAAGTATGTGATTTATTAGTGAATTTACCTGTTCCAAATTCATTTAATATCACAGCAATTTTCTTTTCATTCTGCTCATGCAAAATGTAATTCAATAAGGTGGTTTTCCCAGCACCTGTGTAATTATTAATAACATAATATTACCAATTAAATCCGAAATTCAAGCAGTTTCAGTTTCGAAATCCAATCTTTGTATCACTGCAACCCTGCACAAAGACAGAAACGCCATTGGCCATGGTTGTGGCAGTTTAAATGTGACTTTTTCGAACATACCCAAATATCCAGTTAAAATCGTAACAGGTACAGCCCCTCTTTGATCTTCATTTTCTACCACATGGAAATCATCCTCCACTGGAACAAGAACGGGCACCTCATCTTCTTCATCTTCAAAAAATTCACCGTTGTTCATGATTCTTCTATTCTTCTTTACAAGGTTTCTTTGCAGGTCAAAATGACAATAGAACTGAGACAAAGAAAATTTTAGTTGGTTTAAGTTAAAATGAAAATTTAAAAAAAATTAGGTTTACTGAAACTGAATAATTGTCAAAACAGTAATGCAAACGCATACATATAAACAGAGCACATTGATGGCACAACAAGCTGTCTTCTTGGGTGCTTCAAAACTTGAACAGGTGTGAGGTGAATTGAGATGCTTTTAGCCGGTATGTTTCATGCACTTGAATACGTGAGCTGATGTTGTTGATATACACATATTATACGAGCTACATCTCATAAACAGATACAGAGATGCATGTAAACATAAATGCACTAAACACGACAACACGATGCTTTAAAGTCTCTTATGCTCACAGACTGTTGACTGGCAGAAACTCTAATATGTAAAACACACATTTAAAGGAAGCATTTTAATGCATTTCTTTTAGAAATTGGGATTAAATTTTATACACAAGCGCATTCAAGAATCAATGTTATTACAGTAGTTCATAGTAAGTACTAGATTGACTGTAAAACAAGGCAAAGCGTTAACAATGGATGTCAGTTTGTCATTTGGAGGAAGTAGTGGGGATGATCAAAATGCGTTGACTAGTTTGGAGTGGAATGATGAAGAGACGGTTGCTCTGCAAGAAGCCATAATTGCAGAGGGAAGGTGTTTGCTACCTGCAGGTTAGTGGCACTACAATACTGGCAACAAAATTTTGTTTATGTAAACTATGAAATACCTTGGGTCAAGAAGGGTTAACCTTTTGTTTTTGTATTGAAGGGGTGAACAAGCATTTTAACATGATTGCGATCAATAGAAAGTTTAATCAAGCGACAAAGAAAAGAGTGGAATCTAAAGTTTTGTGGGAAAAAATCAATGATTCTTTTGATATTCCAAAGTTGGTGAGTCAATGTTACTTTTGATATTACAAAAATTAGTATTACAGTACATTTATGATTTGATGATTTCTGTGAGAACATCTTGTTCTAAATTCATGTTATATTTGTTTTTAAGGATACATTGATAACCTGCCCTTTTCCAAACGACCAGTCAGATTTTACATTACCAGAAAGTGATTTCAGTCAATTGATTAGAGACAGAAAAAGCCAGTCTTCTCAGGACAAGCTGATGGATGATGAATCCAGAGATTCGGGAAGTGGTAAGGGTAACCTATTGTTTGTGTAAAGCTAAAGATCAATTAGGTCGAAATTATTGAAGCGAGATGAATTCTAACAGGACGAGAAACACCTCCAACCCTGCCTATTGCCAAACGAGGGGCTGCGGTGCAATCCTCTCTCGCTTCCTCTTCGAATAAACGAAAATATTCATCATCATTTTCGGACGCCGGTTCTGAAAGTGGGACCGGGAGAAAGTCGAGCTCAAGTACGCCAGCCAGTGGTGGATCATCAAAGGCAAAAAGGAGGATTTAAAGTTTTGATTAGAGTTACAAAAGGTCTCAAGCGTAATTTCGGAACATTGCCAAACCGAATTACTGCTGCGCAGCGATCAATGTGGTATCCAAGAATAAAGTGATCTAATTAGACGAAATTCAATTTTAAATGTAAATACATAGTAGTAATCAACTTTCAAGTTTAATAAGAACTAATCAACTCATAGCTTATTAGCTTATCAGTGTAGTGTGTGTGAAATTAAACGAAGGTGTTGTATGTACGTATTGTATTATTAAATTATATTTTAATGTAGTTATTTTGAGTTGATATCATGAAATTTTTATCCAACGTTTCCAATAATTCTTATAGTGCCCACGTGTACATTTTAATAGATAGGTTAGTAGCCATTAAATATTGACAATACATTAATACATGAATAAAGAATCCATTTAGTATCAAATAAATTTCTTCTGGCTAAAATTATGTTTAAAGCTTGGGGCATCATTTTTAATGTACTTTGGGATATACCTAAATGTCACTGTAGAATCGAATAATTCATTTTGTGCTTAACCTTACCTTTGATAATAATAGATTTTAAGTCAAGCGAGAATATACTATTTGATAGGGAAGATTTTCATCTGGACCGTACTATAAAATAATACATACGGATGCTCTGCGTTTGTGGTAAAAGACTCCACTAGTTTTTATCACTATAAGAAATAATGCACGTGAACCGTATTGTAAAGTCTACAAGCTGTAATCTTAACCAGCATATTTATTTAATACGTATTTACTAAAGCATAAAATCCAGATGTAAAGAATTATAATAAAATTGACGTGTTTTAGTTAAAGTAATCTATCTTATGAAATTATGAACATGAGTGAGATGAAAGAAAATAACCATTTATGCTACATATATTAAGGTCAAAACTAAAATGCATTCCATTCTATTCATCAGATTTAGATTAACTTGGAACGTATTCCAGTACATACAACAACCTTTTTCAAAACTTCATTTCACACTTTACTACAATGCAGGAAATATCTCGATTATTTCTGTCAAAAAATCTTACAACAACCCGCTTTTCTACTGCTGTGAACGTACGTTTTCGATCCAATACAACTGCCCCCTCAAATTTTATCAAGGATCTCTCAGAACTTAAGCCTACTTACGACATAGTTATTATAGGAGCAGGTCAGCCTTGCAAAAGTTTGAATCTTGCAGTCAGTCGTTTCATTTCTATAAAAATTCTTTTGATTTGCTAAATCTAAGGACACAATGGACTCATTTCCGCTGCATATCTTCAGAAAGCAGGATTCTCAGTGTGTGTACTGGAACGACGCGACGTTATTGGAGGAGCAGCAGTCACTGAGGAAATCATACCCGGTTTTAAGTTTTCAAGGGCAGCTTACCTCTTGAGCTTACTGAGACCTTATATCATAACTGATTTAAAGTTAAAAGCAAGTTTTTCTTTTAAGAACAATTGCATTTAGAAAATAATTTATCTGTGAATAACTCCAAAAATTTTGCATACAGGATCACGGCTTGAAATTTCACCTAAGAGAACCATACAGTTCGTACACACCAATTGCGGAAAAGCTTTGGTCAACATTTCCAGCCAAATCTTTGCTACTGTCCAATGACTCAGGTCTTAACAGTGCTGAAATTTCAAAATTTTCTAAAAGGGATGCTACAGCTTATGACAAGTATGAGGAACAAATGGGAAGGTTTGTCAAGGCTATTGTGCATCTTCTTGATAGTCGACCACCCGATTTGACCAGAAACACAGGATTACTATCTAAATTCACGTCATTGACTCCCCTTTTGAAGGCATTTAAAGAAATAGGCATAGCAAATATTCCAGAATTTCACGAACTCATGACTGCTCCAGCAGCAAAAATTTTGGACAAGTGGTTTGAGTCAGAGCCGTTGAAAGCCACGCTTGCAACGGATGCGCTAATTGGAACCATGTCAGGGCCCTACTCAGCAGGAACAGGGTATGTTCTTTTGCATCACATTATGGGTGGAATAGATGGAAAGCCAGGGGCGTGGGCATATGCTGAGGGGGGAATGGGGGCTGTGAGTACAGCCATCGGATCAAGTGCTGCTGAACTTGGAGTGAGCATTTTTACGGGACAGGAAATTGAAGAGATACTTTTTGAAGAGAGTGGCAATGATGATGGAAAACCGAAAGCAAACGGGGTTGTGACTAAAGGTGGAAAAGAAATCAAAGCAAATCTTGCCGTTTTTTCTAATGCTACCCCTGAAGTTACCTTTAAACATCTCACAAGAGAGCACAAGAGAAAGACCTTATTTGGAGAGGAATTCATGAAATCAATTGACTCCATCGATTATACGTCTCCGGTGACGAAGATAAATGGTAAGTAAGGAATGTCTCGAAAATTAGAATTGAATGCTGTAAATAAATGATATATTCATCATCTTTCAGTTGCTGTGAGTCGTCTCCCCAACTTTGCTGCTGATCCAAGTCCATCTCCGAATCAAGTCCACCATCCTCACAAATGTACCATTCATCTTAATTGTGAATCTATTTCAAAGCTTGAAAACTCGTTCCAATGCGCTCAAAGGCTATGTCAACCGTCTGAGCGCCCAATGATTGAACTAGTGATTCCATCAAGTCTAGATCCTACTTTGGCACCAGACGGAGCTCACGTTTGCCTACTGTTCACGCAATACACTCCATTTTCTCCTTCGAATGGCTCCTGGGAAAATGACAACTTCAAAGAAAAGTATGCCCAGAGTGTTTTTGATGTTGTTGAAGAGTATGCGCCAGGTTTTAAAGCAAGCATTGTCGGAAAGGAAGTTTTGACACCGGTAGATCTTGAAAAGACATTTGGATTGACTGGCGGGGTAATATGAGACCTGAGGAGATTTCATATTTTTTCAAGAACAACAGTTCCAGTTCCATACATACTAACAATCATCATTCTCATTCATTCATTCGTAACAGAATATTTTTCACGGAGCAATGACAGTGGACCAGTTATATTGGCTTCGACCCTTTTTCACTGACAGGTGCTGGTTTCCACAAACCCCAGTTCGTGGTCTATATCTCTGTGGATCTGGATGTCATCCAGGTGGAGGTGTCATGGGTATTCCAGGCTATTTGGCAGCGAAAACTTTTCTGTCTGCCAATCGCTGAATCCAATACAAGTAAATCTGTGCATAAAAATGTTCAACTTCACATCAAATCATGCATCAACTTGTCAACTGGAGATTTAGAGCACACCCGATTTTTGGTTATATATACTTGTAGCCAGTGCCCAGAAAACACTTACCTACTTGTATTTTGCATCTTTAAACCTCACTCTCAGCAAAAAATATGAATAATACGTTGTGCAAATGTATCGATTCCACCTGATGCAAAACTTAACATACTCATCATGGCTCATCCTAGTCAATGGTATGACAAACAATCTTACATAATAATAATATGCAAATTATTGCGAAAAATGTCATGATAAGTTAAGCACAATAAAGTTTTTGCATAATTTAAGATTAGTAGCTATAAATAATGTCAAGTTTTTCATTAGGTTTCATATTTGCATACTTTTCTTTATTATCGCCAACTATCAACTCATATTGCAAGGGAAGATTGATGATGGAGAAGACCTGCCTCTGGCGAATTGTTCACTTTTCGTATTTTCAACTAACATCATTTTCATGTGCTCTTAAAAAGCTTATCGCCATCCTCATCATCTCTGGATCAATGAAGTTCTCAGCTCAACACTTGTACTCATTTCTTGTATACCAACTAATCTTTAAATACTCGCCCTGTCTCCTTCCCTCGCTTTACTGATACTCACTCAGTCATTACATTAGAATTCCATGCCACAACCCTCGAATAAGTACTAAATTAACTGGATAGGTAGTACTACCAAGTATTATAATACGTTTTTTATACTTGTGTAAGTGGTATTATGGTCAATCGGTCAAATCGTAAAAATCATATAAAAAACTAAATTCCAGCTTGTGTTGTACATAATCCACTATTTTAACTCGCTACATGCATAGTTTTTTTGTAGCTTGTATACTTATATATCCAGTCGGGGCTAGGCTCCATGAATTGCGTTCATCCACATTTCTCACTGGATTTCTATTTCGTGTATGTCTCCATTACGTCAACATATAACTATAAAACTAATCTTTGTAACTTATTTGATGTGCTTGCTTGTGCATTTTATCACGGCAACCGTCACGTCACGGTTTATTAAATACCAGAATTCTAAAGCTCTTGTGGATATGCTTATTGAATAAATGGGTAAATAAAATATGTACATTTATTTATTTGTGCATGCTACGATTGCCACATTTGCTCATAATATCCAAATCCCATGATCATTCTCTTCGTCAATCGTCACATCATCATCACGGTATCACTGCGGTCACATTTTTCACTGTACCATCACATCATAATCATCGTTTGTAATGCGGTAGCCAACACATCCTAAACCGCATCAATTGACTTTTGTCTCTTGTCTCACTTCATTAAAATCATTATCATTTTTGTATTTATTGTTTTTCTATTGACTTTATGTACCTATTTGCCCTTCTCAGTCCAACTTGAACTGTAGCATAAAGCATAATGCAATTGAGTGCATCGTCAGAGAATTAACCCGATAAAAACAAAGCAAATATGACCATCAATCTAAAAGAAACTAGACTATTAGAGTCCAGCGTTTTGTTCATCAATTCTTTCTTACAGATAGTACCTCAACTCTTTGTTTGTCATTGATACTCGAAAGTGTGTCATATTTTTATGGAAAACGTTGCCAATCACGGAGAATGGAATTTTTTAATTTGTGCTTTAGAAAAATGTTTTTCATGGGCAAACATAATATTTGCACTACTAAAAGCATATGAATGTAAAGTGATTTATGTACATGAGTGTTTGTGCCAACATGCAAGACAAAGTGCATTGGTTATAAAATTCATGAGACGGTTTTAATATCTTTGTGATGAAATTATGGGCTTCCTTAATTAAATATTGTGACTTAATTGACTCATGGCGAAACGACACTTTCGCAGTAGCTAGTTTTTTGGGCAGATTTATAGGAGGAGCGTTTATAGTTTAATTGAAAACTTGCTCGGTATGATAGCGCGATTTGCGCTTAACTCATGTGGGTTAATATTTTGCAATGCAAGGAGTTTAACCCATAGCAAACAAACTTTGTTGTTATTTTTTAGTATAGGTTTGTGTTTTTAACAAAATGAAATGACTGCGTCATTTTCATTAAAATCGGTGAAAACAATGCAGTACTCTGAAAAAAACTTAACATAAAAAGAAAAGGGAATTAAAAATGAGTCATAGTGATTATAGCTATGAGTCTTTGTTGTGGAGTGTGAGTAGCTATTATGAAAACGTACGTGACTTATCAGTGGATCAGACGGAATCAGGAAAAACGTTTAATCAGTCAGTGTTCGTACCTCGCATGCGTAATTTCAATAACTGAAACCGAACCATTTCTTTGTGACTGGTTATCTACTGAAAGAAAACTGAAGAGTGCAAAATTTTGTTGCCTGCATTTGTTAGGAAATGAGTCCTTGCTTGGAGTTTTATATCTAAACTACATGACTGACTGGATAAAGGGGGAGTATCTGAAGATGTTATCGGTAGTGACTAATTATTGTCGTTTTGCAAGTTATCGTCAGTATATTGTACACATCGTGGGAAAGTTTTCAATTATCAGAGATTTCGTGCGTTCGTGTCATTTTAACGAATCTTTGACTTCAAGAGCAAACAATTTACTGGAGACTGTATTAACAGTGTGTATACATGCGGGAGGTTATGTAAAATGAAGAAACCTAACCACAATCTGTCATCGTCAACATTATTTTCCCAATTCATGTGTTCGAAGAAACGTTTTACTTGTATGCTGTAATGCACATACTTTTTTTCAATTCCTAAAACATCGCCAAAATAAAAGCATTGGACACTACTTTCCGTGCCAGTATCAGTATCATGCCTTGTGTGTTTGCTGTCGTCTTGTTAGACTGACTGGTGAACCTATATAAAACTTGGAAACAGAGCAATAGCCTCTCCATTCGTTTGCTGTGACCGAAACTGTTAGAGAATTTTTCCTCCACATTTAATAGAAATGCATCTATGATAAATGAACAGTTTACAAAATTGTTCTATCAACAATGTTCTGTTACCCCCAATGAAGTAATAAACAGTAAGAAGTACTTGCTATTGGATCCTACTTTGTTATATACAACTAGGTACACAGTAAATCACCTTTTAATAAAATGGCACAAATGTCTCTTGCCGGTGAAGAATCTTTCGTTTCGACAACACCAGCTCCTGGAAGTACGGAAAACTCGGAAGAACTATTCATACCTGGAAATGTCGCGTGGAATGTACTGAGTGCTGCATGTGTTTGGCTGATGGTGCCAGGAATTGGGTTCTTTTATTCTGGATTGGCTCGTAGTAAAAGTGCTTTGTCTCTCATTACACTATGCTGTTGGTCCATCGCAGTAGTGTCTTTGCAAGTAAGTAAAGAATGCTATTATTGTATGAATAAGATAATTATATATAAATTGAGGTGGGGATGTGTATTACAATTACTACTTCTAAAATAATTATTTCCGTCCTTTTAAATTCCAGTGGTTCTTCATAGGCTACACTCTAGCTTTCAGCGAGTCTGGTTCCTTTTTTATTGGAAACTTTGACCATGTCGTACTTTTGGGCATAGAAAAAGGCTCCAATCCAGTCAATCCCCAAGTACCCACCATTGTTTTCTGCCTTTACCAACTAATGTTGGCAGGGATAACCCCTGCACTGGTCATTGGAGCAACCGCAGAACGAGGTCGCTTTCTCCCCACATTGATGTTCATGTTTTTCTGGACAACTTTCGTTTATGACTTTCTTGCGTACTGGACCTGGGCAGAGCATGGCTGGATGAGGAAACTTGGAGTTCTTGATTTTGCCGGTGGTACTCCGATTCATATTGCTGCCGGAGCGGCGGCAGTAGCATATGCCCATATTTTGGGAGAAAGAGAGGGCAGTATAGCAAATTATCGACCCCACAACTTGGTGCAAGTAATGCTGGGAACGAGTTTCATGTGGTTTGGCTGGTTTGGTTTTAACGGAGGCTCCGTTAATGGAGCCAACGCCAGGTCTGCGATGGTCATTTTCGTAACGAATCTCAGCGCTTCTGTGGGAGGCATGACGTGGGCGTTTTGTGATTACCACAAGGAAGGAAAGCTCTCTGCATTGAGTTTCTGTTTTGGTGCGGTGGCTGGACTTGTTAGTATTACACCAGCTTCAGGGTATATTGCTCCATGGTGTGCTGTGATTTTTGGGTTCGTTGGTGCATTGGTGTGTCATTGGGCTATCCGGCTGAAGGATTTCTTGGGAGTTGATGACGCACTGGATGTTGTGGCAGTCCATGGAGTCTGCGGCTTAGTGGGTGAGGTTTTTCAAATATTAAACTAATTGTTGATTTGTAAACATACACATCCTGAAGGAATTAACCATAAAACAGCATTTTATTATGCATACATTTCTAAGGGACCATCCTCACTGGAATTTTTGCCCAAAATGAAATGGCGACATTGGATGGTGTCACCGTGATTGCTGGTGGATGGTTGGATGGAAATTACATGCAAGTTGTTTTCCAGTTAGCTGGGGGAGTTGCAGGAGCGGTGTGGTCTTTAGCAGTTACGTACCTAATTTTGTGGACAATGAACAAAATTCCAGGCTTGCAGTTGAGACTTATTGAAACTCAAATTAAATTAGGGCCCGATAAAGTTGAAATGGGAGAGGTAGCTTATGAAAGAATTTCAAATGGAGGTACTGAAGGTGGTGGAGCCTCCTAAAAGACATCAAGTACAATTTTTGGTGAAAGAAAAATGTCTCAGGATTATTTGTCAATGCAAATTTTGCAAAAGTAGTTACCTAATAATTATTTTTTATTAAATATATATAATGTTAGAAACATTTTAATTGATACGCTTAAGTGAAGTGTGTGTCCTACGCATAGACCAGTTTTCATTTGCTTTAAATATATAGTTTGTGTAGAACACTATAATTTCTCAGTCATTAGCTATTATACACCTAATATTTTTTGTCATTTTGTAATTTTAATTTAATGAAATGGTAATACGAATGTGACTATATGACATGTGACGTACAACGTAAGAATAATGAGAGTATTACAATAAGTGAGAACTTTTGTTATTTCATAATAATTTATTTTTATGAGATCCCTCGTATATGAACAAAAAATCGAATAAATTAAAGTAACAAAAAATTTGTTAGCGATGCTGGCTGCAAACTTGTATTTTATCATAATAGAATATTTACAAGAAAATACCTAAATCATAACTCCACAAACGTTTGGCAAAGTACACAGTCTTTATTGCATAAGGGGATCGGACCAGCGGACGCTTCCCTTTAAGAACTTAATCCTGCCTATTTACCTCATTACAACGAGAAAATATCAAACATTCAAAACAAGTTGGAATTACAAACATACGACCGCTTATTTAAAATAGTTATAATCATGTAACGTTTTATGTCTGAGTCTTGAAATAGCATTTGGATTAGTATGATGGTTTTTACTGTATTTTGAGTACGCTTCGTAATGAGTGGGTGGTGAGTATCTGCAGCCAGATGGAAGACGAAAAGTGTAGTGTATCATCCAACGACCTGTTTTCAAGTTGGGACAAATGATCATGATATTACGAAAGTGAGAGAAGGTTGGTCCACGGCCCAGAGCATGAGAAAACCCATAATCTGCCATTTCCAAGCTTTTGTCATCTAAAAAGAAGAACATACAGTGTGTCCTTGTGGCTTGCAACTATACATATTATGTATGCATATTTAATTTGATTCAAAATAATATGTGGTTTTACCATGAACTGTCACAGTGAATGAACATCGTGCTTTGTTTCCTTCAGCATCACCGGCAACATAGCTGATGTGGTGATTCCCTCGTGAAAGTGCGTGTCCAGGTGAATGACTTTGCTGAACATACTTGAGATTAACATTATCACTAAACTTGGGCTCTGACCACCAGACTTCTCTGGAACCCTCTGCAGGGGATATACGTATTTCGAATGAGGTGGGGCAGCCATGAACTCGAGGAGCTTCACGATCTATGAAAATTTCGATTTAAGTAACGTGCCCAAACTTATAACGTGTTTTAAGTTTAATTACCGGTTTTAAAATGTTATAATGTTATACTTACCAACAACATGCACCTTGAAATTACAAGTGGCAGTGTCGTTGGATATGGGACTTCTTGCGACAAACGAAATTTGAGTAATCCCAGGTAAAGCATCCCACTCCAAGTTTTTTGCCCAAGATGGAAATGCCTCAACGTACCTGTGCCAATCCATATTCGCTTGAGGTTGCGGTATCTTGAGGTAAGCAGTTCCCTGACCTGGTGGCAAGTCAACTAGGATATCTGACGGGCAATGAATATATGGCCGAGGTGTAGGAGGAAGCTTGATGCAAATTGGTTTATCCTCTGGAAACCACTGAAAACCTCTAGAACATGTACGAATCCTTCCGTTTTTAGCGTAATACCCAGGATTACAGAGCAAAAGGCACTGAGAATTTAATGGCACATTATCATCTAAACAAGTTTCTTTAGGGAAAATTGTCCCGTGTTCTGGAGCCGTTAAGCTAGGACAGCTTGTCAACACGCAAATCGATTTCGTCGCTGCCTCTAATCCTTTCCATTCACCATCCTCAGCACAAGTTATCCATTTATGGGCTACTGCTGACAAAATTGAATTGTCGTCCTCAACAGAGCTCCCAACAAATATACTATTCAGAAAGCTATCATGAGGTGACATAAGAGAAAACCCAGGAAGACAACGTAACTTGCATCTTGTACCGACACGCGGCTTGTCTCCATTTACAAATGCAACCAAACTCGGATACTCGCAATCCCAACCGACTGTGTTCTCTCTAATGGGAGGTGGCTCACAAAATGTCACTTGACAAGATTTATGATCATTCACAAGCTTGTATCCATTTTTACACGCGCAATAAAACGATCCCAACGTATTCACACATATTTGCTCGCAACTATCGGATTCGCATTCATTTATGTCGACACAAGCTGTTTCATTGAGTAGGTCGTAGCCGTCTCGACACGCACAAAATCTAAAGGATCCAGATCCCGACGGGATACACTCGTGTTCACATCCACCATTGTCAACGGTGCAGTCCTCATGTTCTACACAAATGACAGAAGACGAATGATTGTCATGATTAAAAGCTGGTGCAGATCCAGGGGGACAGTCTATTACAAGCAGTGGAGTTGAGGTGGTGGTGTATTCCAAATTCTCTGGAGTAGAATCTGTAGGGTCACCCAAACAAGTTTTGTAGTCATCAGTTGACAGAGACAGTCCTGTGGGGCAAGTGCAGAATGCATTTCCAAAAGTATTCAAGCAAATGTGACTGCAGCCAAAATTATCCCTCTCTTCACACTCATTTATATCTTCACAAGAGTGTTTATCATCCGATAACCTTGTTCCATTGATGTTTTTGCAGTTACATAAATAGCTCCCTGGTGTGTTTTCACACGCATCTTGACATGGTCCATGACCATTTCTTAGTAAACATTCGTTTCGGTCTATACAGGTTTTGCCGTCGGGACCTACTCTGAAGCCAGCAGGGCAAAAGCATTGAAATGAACCGGGTTTATTGTAACAAATTTGGGAGCAGCCTCCGTTGTTTATAGAGCACTCATCAATATCTCCGCAGGTTCCGTTAGCCAACATTTGATACCCAGCATAGCATGAGCATGTGGCATAGACCTTTCCATTCATCTCCTTTTCAGCAGTGCAAATCTGATCGCATTTGTTACATTCAGATTCGTCCAAGGAACTTTTTGGAAGGCAAACTGGAGTTGGACCAACCCATTTATTTTTGGAGCAGAACATACGATCACTTGACTCCTTGGGGAACTCAAATCCATCTGTGCATTCATATAGAGCCATTGCGTACGGGTTTCTTGGTGGCACTTTGTTTCTTCTCCTAAAATCAGCATCAATCAGATTTACAGTTGAAAGGCACCATTAATAGAATTTGAATGTCCATTTTAATAACAATATTTTATCACATAATTTTTACCTGGTGTATTTAACTATTCGTGCATTTGGGCTTGACGGGGCGATCAAACCCCGACCCTCCCTTTTCAGACATGTAGTGTCAAATTTCGTAAAGTCCAGGCGGAAATTCGAAAGAAATCGCAGCAGGCGTTTCCGTTTGAAATCACGTGGGCCTAAAGTAAGTTTATTCGTGGTAGTTTCTGTGTATTGATCGTAGACATTGTTTTCGTCACCATGTATGGTAGGTGGGATCAAATTAACTTTGACACGTTTTTTTCTGTAATGATCTTTGACTCTGATAACAGTAGTAGTAGTAGCGATTACCGGGATATCATTGCTCGTGATTTCGCTGCTGCGGGCATCATTTCCCACTATTGGAAAAACAAAAATTTATGCAGAATCCATTAGACATTCAGATACTTATCTAATCTTGAAGGAAATGCATGCATTCGATTTTAGTTTATTTTATTTTACACTTCATCGTTGCAATGCGTTCATACATTTCAATCTTTTTTGCATCATAAAACTACAAGCTGAGCTAGGCTTCTTATAAAAGTAACTTTCAAGTTTTTTTAACCAATTGTAGAGGGTTTTTATGAGATGGAGCAAAATAGTTGTCTCTTTCCTTATAGGATGTAAACAATAAAATCGTATGTGAAAGAGATTTATCAGCACAGATTAAAAACTGCAGATTCCATACAAATAAGAGCAACAGATGGGAAAGAACAAACATAAACGTTTGAAAATGCCCAAATCTCTGCCACGCACAGTCAATCAGAACGAAATAAGATCCATCTCTTGAATATTTTTCGGTGTATCGTGCATTTGGAAATTTTCAACGGAACGTTGCATCGAATTTATTGTGGTTAAAGTTACATGTGGCGATGAATGTAACTTGAGGAAATTTCGCAGCATAAAGTGCAAGCTTGAACCAAACTTGATTTTGCATAAAAATCTACTATGTATTTTATTTTTATGTCAGCATTTTTACTGGACTATTCATACCACCTTGCAGTCTGCCATTGAGTGTTGAAATTTAAGCATGCATGAATTGTTGTGCAAGCATGTTGGATTGGATTCAATGAAATTTCGAGAGAAGAACTCTTGTAGACTTTATTTATTCTGGTTATGGGCAGTTCTTTAATAATGATTTTTATCAATACACTATAATATCTCATGATGCAAATGTTTCATTGTGCCACTAAATGAGGTTTCAAGTTTTTTTTTGGTAGAATTTAGTTGCACATATATGTAATTATTATTATGTTTCTTTTCTTTGATCATTAAGAATTTTCGAAGCAATTCTACCTTTTCTTCAGTTCATGTACAAAATATTGCAGCTTTCAATTTAGAAAATAAGAAATTCCGCTATGATCCTTTGTAATCACACATGATGTCACGTAAGTGGCAATAAAGAATATTCCTGGGATGTCTTTTCGAGGGTTTACGAGCCAAACTGGAAAATCACCTAAAGAAAAGCCTTACATTTAAGCGTATAACTCGACAAAGTATGTTCACCGCTTGCTAAAATGCGTAAGAAACGCCAAAACCCGGTGAGTGAAAACTGAAACAAACTCCCAACGAATATGTAGTTCACGTTCACACTGTTACTGAAATTCTTACAGAAATATTGGGAAAGTGTTCGGATTACGATGCAACAAATCTTCTTAATACGCTACAAAGTAAGCCCATTGAAATCTTGAAAATTGGTATGCATTGCTATTTCTACTAACCTGCATTAAATTATCCAAATGTTTTGTCAATATACCGAATACATTCGTATCTACACTGTCTTAACATTTTCATTAAGCTTTCTATTAGTATGCAATGATGACGATACTTACACATACAGTATTATAAATATGCCAAAAGAGTGCAAATTTGTGATCTGACATTTCCTTCGGTCGAATAAAAAATATGTTTATGTTTTCACATTTCTAATTCCCGTCAGTAATGCCATCAAGACGTCATTGTCGCATAATATATTTAAAGCCTTGCAAATATGATCTCCAAGTTTTTGGCTTAGAATCCATACGTAAATTCCATTATATTTTATTGAATTCCTTTCCTCTGCTCGTAGCATAAATAAAAAGAGAAATTAAAATTAGACAATTTCGAATTATCCGCATAAAACCCAATACTTCACATGAATTATTTTCAAAACGAAATTACAGCTTTTCTTACTGTGCCTGCCAACAAAAAATCTAGGAATAAACTCGGCTCATCTTTTGAAGCATCTAACCTTACCACGTAGAAGAAAATGTGCATTTTGTGCTCTGACAAAGAATTACTGAAGCATACATTTGTAGTTTTTTAGAACAGTGTGTTGAAAGTGAGCCATAAACATTTCTGAAATTTCAGACAACAAGTCAACACAAACAGTTGAATCTATATATGGTACTTGGTACTTAACATGTATGTATTCTGGAATACATTCTATGCAAGAATCATGCTTACATTATAGTCAAATTACGTTAGTTTCTGAACGAAAAAATGCTACGGAACAGTTTTCCGTTCTTCTCCAAGCATAGCGTATTTCACAGTTTCTTACTCTATTTGTTGAGTGACAAGCTACAACTTAAAAGTTCTTATTGGTAAGCAAACCGTTGTCGCATACTCAAAAAATATGAAAGATTATGCCATTTGTAAAATATGTGTGATATACAACGCGTCGTAATTGCCTTTTACTCCAATCGATTAATCTTAAACTAAATGATTTAAAATCAATATTTATGTAAGTATTTTTGTTCTCTTTATGATTACAACTATAATTGTGTTCTTCCCTGTATGTGTATGTATATCCGAACATTCCGAACTGCTTGCTCAGGTGATTTCATATCAAGCATATTTTACTATATAGTCATTTAGGTGGGAGTGAAGAATAATACAACATAATATTCTATTTATATAATCCAAACAAATTACTTATACATATTATTATGCAACGAAGATGAACGCAAAAGTTGGATATCACATTGAGTGTCGATTTTCTAATTTTAATCGTGAACCAATTGGTCAGGATTTTGTACTTTCAGATTTGTTCGTATATGGGGACATATGCGCTTAAAATGGTGCTTTAGAAAGTATTTCAAAGATTTATTAAAAACTCTCCTGTCAACTGACAATATGTCTTATGAATATGATCATGGTTGCCTAAAAGGATGAAATTTATTGACGTTACAGTTAATTTTCAGTAATTGGTAACAGAGAATCATATAAATAGGGAATGTGTACGAGAATATGATTATTATAATTCCACCATGCATAGATATTATTCACTTATAACGTGCTTCTATTGGTATAGTCGAGGAAAATCCAAAACGATATTATTTTCGTGACAACGGCGTAAAAAGGTCAGTTTTTAAAATTGCATGGAGATATTTTTTTGCCATTTTCGAAACCTGGCTTGGTGACCAAGTGGTTACAGTAGCAAGTTTATTCTCAGCTTGCCCCAAGTTCGTCTCCTTCCACCGGAAGTTATTTTTTGCTAATTATTTCGCGTTATGATTAAAGAGGAATCAAGTGATTCTTTATGATAATCATTTGTGTAATGAATGTTGTAAACGAATTGAATATTTTTGTACGAAAATGAAGTTAATTTTGATAAATATCAGTTTAATCTTGTCAACGCTCCCGTTCGAGAAACACAGCAGTCATGATAATCTCAGAAAATATCAAAGGCATAAAGTTTGCCGAGCTCCTCTGCCACGTAGTCGACGACGAAGCTCGTGTAGTTTGTGACTTGGTATTTGATTTCGTCGATTACCTGGATTGGGTTTAGGGATGGATGAGATGTTGGGACTCGTGGGAATCTGGAATCTGAATGTTAAAGTACGAATCTGTCAGGGTGGTGATGTCGGTCACGTCGAGAGCCTGTTTCAGGTTGAATGCTTTGTAGGCGCTCTGGTCTTGTTTGAAGGCTCTTGGGGTATCAGGATGCTGATTTTTAGCTTATCAGACCGTATACCTATATATTTTGAGTAGAAATATAATCTTACCGAAGAATATCCCCATACTCTGGAACTCTGTACTCGTTAACTTTCACAAGATCACTTCCAGTGTGGATGAAAAATATTAAATGCATTTATAAGTGCATTTACAGCATTTTTGCATTTTATGCATTGCATGCATTTTAAACAGCAAGTGACGTAAGTACATTTGAATGAAATGAGAATAACAATGAATGAAAAACGTAGCTCAGAGGCAGACACATCGGACAGATGAACCATAATATGAATATGGAATATATAATATTTATATATCATAAAAAATAAATTGCTTGCTCATTCATCATCAACACGAAATAATTAGCAAAAAATAACTTCCGGTGGAAGGAGACGAACTTGGGGCAAGCTGAGAATAAACTTCCTATTGTAACCACTTGGTCACCAAGCCAGGTTTCGAAAATGGCAAAAAAATATCTACATGCAATTTTAAAAACTGACCTTTTTACGCCGTTGTCACGAAAATAATATCGTTTTAGATTTTCCTCGACTATACCTATAGGCTAATTTTTGAGTTTCACTTTTTCCGTTGCGACAAAAAAGTGATTAGTTGCTGAAAATTTGCTGCAAACTGCCAATATAATGCCAATCAAGGTTAATATTTTATTTTATGGGTTGCAGTTTTTTCACAGTTGATCAACTCATTTGAAAAAAAATCTTTTACCCATGTAGACTATGCACTGAATATAATGAATAAAATATTTGGTCTATGCATGTGTGTGTGAAATTAGAAGTTTCCAGTTTTCAGCAAAACATCCGTAGGGAATGTTTTGTTATCTTTTGCCCCATTATTACTTTGTTTTATTTTACTATCATTAGCACGTTGTATTCATCCGTTTCAATGAGAATGAGATTTGTTATCTTTGTTCCGCATCAACGAACTGGTTGCTTTTGCTTTCGGTTTTCATCTTTTAACCAACCCTATCTGAGGATATAGTCATAATATCGCTAGTCATCATCAGGAACAAAAGAGAACACTTATAAGCACTGTCAAATCTTCCGGTTTTTATTTGTACTATTTAAAATCACCATCACTGAATTCATTGTCAATGGCAAGGGCGACATGATCAAAATATGAACCTGAGATGAAAAAATCCACATCAAATCCAGGTCCTAGTACAGTCAGCCCCAGCAAAGGCCTTACAAATTAACATCCATGAAGAAACCAAAGACGTGTCGGCCACAAGGACATGTAGTATTTTTTTACATGGGATGTCCATAATTCCAAACACAGTTAAAACATGCGCTACATGTTTGTATATATCTGAATTTCGTTTTCGTGAATTTTCCACTCATTTTATACATGATAAATATTATAACGCTTGAAAAAAACTACATTAATTAATCGCACATGGTTCTATTATATTGCTTGCACAACAACCTGAAACATGACAAATAAACGTAATTCATCATTCATCAATAATTTGTAATTCCAAGCTCGCTACTAAATTCTATTTATACAAACGAAATTTCTAGATTTCGCAAGATAAGATTGTGCTAACTGATAAGTCTGCGATAATTAACAAAAGCACTCTATTCTCTATACGTGTAGCTTATTCTATTCCAAATTCTGTGGCCAACAAAATATTTTGTCTGCATGTATCATTATATTAATATAACAGACTGAAGGTCATTTTTGTTTCGATTCCCGTTTTATATAATATTTTGTGCACTACTGTCTCGCTTTCAAAGGCTTTACGGCATAGTTTACAATTGATTAAATCATAGCAAGCAAAAGCAACAGTTACTTGCATTATCGTCAAAATAGTAAAAATCTGGATGAACATCATAATATTACATAAATATATTGTTCTGTCTGATACATGTGTCTGTGATACCTGGTTGGTACTCTCATACTTCCTGGATAATTAAGTTGATGTAATCGGCAAATAATAATAAAACATGCACGCAACTTTAAATGTATTCTTTAGGTGTATACTCGACTCGAACCAAATATTGCAAAGCCACATGTGTTCGATTGTTTAATTTTAGTCCAGTTTTACCAGATCCAGAGAGTTGCAACAGTCCAGTTTAAAAAAAATGTAGATAGTTTTGCATAAAAGCTGCTGTATTATGGGATTGGCTTTTATGCAATATACAGCAACTCTAAAGACTTGATAAAAAATCTAGCACGAGGTACGTGTGTATTACGGGATGAGCAGTGAGCAATCACAACTAAAACTCACCGTAATCAAAAGCTAGACTTGAATGAATGAGAATCATATTGCATGTCAGACAGCAACTAAAGGAAAAGGAGTTACCTTTTCTGTTTCATTTCTGACTTGTGATTGTAGGTGCATATATGTAAAATAGTTTATTAAGACAGCACTTCTAATAAGCTAGTTATAGCAATGCCTGTTTTAGATTCATCTGATAAGAAATCTTGATTAGATCATTCATGATACCACGTTGCTGGTTAAGATTAATGGTGCGGTATGGATGGGTTAATGTTTTGATGCGTACCTAAATCTGAGAGGTACGATACCTCCATCGACTTCTCTTAGGTAAACAAATGAATGCATTGATAAACTTGACTCCTTGACCCACCCACACGTTAAGCCAATGCAATTGCACCACACTTAACCGTGCAGTGCAAATCTTGTCTTACCTACGCTTATAATTACATTCGAGAAGTTTGCTAGCTTTTGTTTTATACAGCAATAGTGAAGAGACAAGAGAGAAGATGAAGATAAGAGATCTACCATAAAAGCTC
The DNA here is from genome assembly GCA_034700685.1 of Willowsia buskii. Classification (NCBI taxonomy): domain Eukaryota; kingdom Metazoa; phylum Arthropoda; class Collembola; order Entomobryomorpha; family Entomobryidae; genus Willowsia; species Willowsia buskii. The sequence goes on from JAQIXW010000180.1 coordinate 19,694, forward strand.
TTACTTACTTGTGAATTAATGCCATTTCATTTGAGAAACTCAGAAGACAAATTTACTGCAGAACTTTAAGCCTGCAATTTATTCGTAAAACTATGATTAAACTCGTTAAAAAACTTTAACCGATTCTTTCCTCATATATGGATTTTCACATAAAAAATCATGGAATATAAGCATACGGATTTATGTATAAATTGGAGCATAAGTACTTTGCTTTGTTCTGGAATAGTTATGCTTTTATTAGAATAAAGATAATTAAGTAGAGTTTTTGCTTTAAAGAAAAAGGAAAGAATAAGAAATTTTTGGAAAGATTCCAGTTTTTGTATGAAACTTCTGCATATTATATACAAATCCAGTTATAACCAGATTTAAATCATTCTTGCAATAGTGAAACCCATAAAACCGGATTAATATCGGGATTTAGGTAACACTGTACCATGTAAATATTGGAAAAGGTTAGTTTTACTACAGCTTCGAGAACAATAAGAAATGGATGATAAAATCATTTCAAAACTTAATTTCCGTGAATGTGTGTGCAAATATGTACAAGCATCTGTGTATGATTTTCGATTCAGATTCCCGATATTACGAATAATATCTCAAATCTTGGAGGAACTTGAGAGATTAAATTTTGCATCCATAAATTGCATCTTACTTCCACACATGAGTAGATAAAATGTGTTTATGCAAAATAAAAGGAATCGAGGAAGAATCCAATAAATAATAGTGCCAATTAAAATCTTGCGTTTGATAGATCAGATAATACCCAGTATTATGATTTTTTTTTATTGATTTGTGCTTTCAATGGTTGTAAATTTTGGCTATCTATGTGCAACATAATAGTATATGCAATGTAATGTTAATGGAAATGTGCATTTCAATAATAAAGAGAAAAAATGTTTGCTGATGAGGGCAAGGTGATAAACAAAGCATCATTTAATAGTAATAGCAATGGAACTCTGTTATGATAACTCCGATTAATTATTACCACTTCATCCTTCTTAAGCGTTAGTTAGGTCGACTGATTAAGATGTGAGAATCGAGAGAATCATCATGATGATTCTACAGATGCTGGAAAGTTTTTGCAGGAAAACAGAATATATAATTCAAACAAAAACGCTTGCAATTTTACATATTGCTGGTAGAAATTTATAATATGGCAGTATCACTGGTATATTTTAGTCCTTTACACACCACTTGTATGTTCAAGTATGCGTCTCAAATTTTACCTCATTCTGCAATGTTCTCTTGTTAATTTTAGTTATGCAATATAAGTCATCAGCATCATTACAATCAGGAAGTAAAACAAACGTAAAAATAACAATAAAAGAAAATATACATAAAATGAAGACAGCCGGCACAATTATTATCAATCTAATGGTAATCCCCCGTGTGGGAACATTTTATAATCGAGAGAGAGAGAACAGAACCAGATAATCAGAGAGACCATAATATATGTTTCCAAATTTCAAATTAAAATGAATGAGATATTGTTGTGTAGTATGATTATTATCATGATGATGATGTTTTCGCATCAATAAAGCGCATCATAGTTGATAAATGTAAACTGGGCTTGAGGTGAGACTGGAATTAGATTTTCTATTGTAATTACTGTGTAGATAGGTGAACTTGACTGGCGACTTTTAGTGTGAAAAAAGCCGCCGTGGCACCAAGAGATTTTGACTCATAATTTCAGCTTTTTGTAGAATAATGTTGTATGAAAGTTATTCATGGAAAAAGCTTAAACTTAATCATTAATTAAGCCGAGAGAAGAATGTTTCATGCAAAAACCCAATAAAAACTGGATGAGTACATGTGTATTATTTTTTAACCAGTTTTTGAGAATGAGAAAATTTACCACATTCTGCAGAGTATACATTCAAAAATGGCAAAAAAAAGCTCACGCCTCCTCCTAAATCATTTTAAGGTTTTACACTAACTACAACAAAGTAGGTCAAACATTGAATTGAACAAAGTTTTATAATCAACTTATGAGGCGACCTTCGCATAACAAAATATAATCAAGAAATGGTGACATTAATTTTAACGATTTTGACAATGTGCAATTGTGCATGTTATCAAACTATGATTGGCTTTGCATTGTATGAGATAACAAATCAGTATGTAAACTTATGCCAGTTATTAATATTATCAGTATGCTTTGATTTATTAATGAACTAGAGTAATCAATACAGTAATTGTAAATTCTTAACTCGCCACTAGCTACAGTGACTGACTACATACTTGCATCCAATATTTCCCCATGACATATTATATGACATGTTCATTTTATGTAAATAAGTTCTTGTGCGATTTTTTCGATAGAAAAAAAGTTAAATATAAGTTTTAATTAAAGCAGATGCATTTCTTTGCAGGAATACTACTTCACAATAAGTAGCCTCTCAATCTTGACCCTCAAATTTATAGCAAACAATTCATGATTTGACCCAAAAGATTTTCTTCGTTATTTTCTTTCAAATAAAAAAATATTAACTTGTGATAGTGATCATCAACGTAAAAAATCTTAAAGCTCTTCCATTCAAGCAAGGTTAAGCTTTCATGGAGCTGTGGAAAGAAATTAAGAGGAAAACTTCATACTGTACACAAGTATACATAATTACACCAGTAAAATTGTATGCCGTTATTACGCATGGCTAAAGATTGTTAAGAACCAGCTGTCCTTAATTGCTGTTACATTAATACAATGCACCTTTATGATTGCATGCATTCACCGGAATTGCTTATAATTACGACTTTTATTTATTTAATACAATCAACGTAGGTATTCGAATTATGTGGAGTAGCCAACAAGTCATAACAATATTGAATATGGCGAATTTTGTATACCGTACCATTTCTTATTTCCATTCTTCGTCTAAAGTCTAGAAATCTATTAACTGACGCTGGAAATTCGGTGGCCTTAGGCGAGGACGGGACGTCATTTTGCGTAGGTATTTCACATGATTGTAGAAACAGAAAACAAAAGAATAGCTCGAGTTTATAGTGTGCAGCAAATTTGGTTCTTCTCAGGAACTCATCATGATGATGACCATAAATTTCTTTTCACATATTTAATACAACGAGCAGACAGATATAAAGGTACAGACACAATACAAACAATGATAAAGTGATGATGATGATGATGATACGTCTGAATTTTGTAAAGATCAATGGCAAGGATTTTCATAAAAAGCCCTAGAGCTTTTTTATGTAAACGTTCCATTGTTACTGTGTGCTCTTTGTATTCTAGCGTGTATAGCATGGCCGTTTTACCTAGATGCTGACATGCTGACAGGTGGTTTTGCTCATGAGAATGAGCAGTCTTCTTGGAACTAATGAGAGTGAGAAGCTACATAGTATGTTACCTTTGACCTTCTTTTTGACCAGTGCTGACGCATTCCATAATAAACAAACAAATAGGTGTCTGCTATAATACTAACATTTAATAGTATAAATTAATTCAATCAGAGTCAGAAGCCTAACATGTTTATCAGTCCCTTTTGTGGTTGCGCTTGATACACTCACTCAATACTAGAAGACTATAGTTTTCTATTGCTAAAATGATATCTCAGTATGCATGCAAATTTCGAATTGTTGAATTAAATTATGCACATCATAATGCGATTGCGAAGGTGAGCAATACCAAGCATAAAATAATCATTAAAACTGTTTTGCAGCAATGTCAAGGTCATGGCTAATTTGGGTAGGGTAATGGACTAGCAAAAGTTCACTAAAATTATTAAAATGAATGCATTTTTTATCGCACTTCCGTTACTGATAAAGACTTTGAATGAATGTTATGTTGACAATATCATCTTTGTATCTTTCCGTTATATTGTGTCTTTGATCGTGGGTCATATCAAGTACATAATCTATCATGAGTTCTGGAGAAAAGTTTTTAGAGTAACTTTGAAAGGTTTAAAGAAACTTACAATGATGCCGAGCTACTTGGTATTTACCTGGCAGCAGTTTACGACAAACTGTTCTAGTAGTTAAACTCGCTAGACAGCAAATTATTCGCATTATTCAAATTATTCATGAATGGAATTTTGCTGCCTAAAGCCTAGCTATCTTGCTCTAGTAGTAATCAATTCAAAATTATATTGTCAATAAAAATTTCATGAACGAGTTTCATGAACTGTTGACACATGGGTATGATGGTGTGATAGCGTATTTAACGACGAGACGGGATGAATCTAATCTCGCAACTGTATTGTCTAGTAGTTCTTGACATTACGTACACTAATAATCTAAAGTACATAATATGTACTATCATATTGTTATTGTTATAATCCTACATAAAGTGCTCATCACAGCCAAAGAATTTGTCTTTGTCTGATATGGTGATAATAAGCAATTATGAAGAGGCAAATCCTGATTTTATAAAACATTTTGATGACACCAAAAGTGCATTTCTAGTAAATACCTTTTACTAATGACTAATGATGGTTGCAATTTTCTGTACTATGAAAATTGCAACTTTTAATTAAACAATTTAGAATTGTAAGTCAAGGTATTGTTGTTTAGGTTTTAAACATCTAAAAACATCATTATCACTACAATTCGCATGCACAAAACATAAAAAAATGCGTGTATTTTGCAGGTCTTAACTCATGTCAGCTATTCAAATGTTCGAGTTCATAGTAGCCTGAATATATTATGTATTACTTGTGTTAAATCCCCAGAACTGATTTTAACCACGTGTGTAACTAAAATGTTTACATGTAGCTCTCATAGTGCTCAACTTAAACCATTCATTACCACAATATATAACCTGTTTGCTTGCATTGCTTATAGCTTCATACTTCATCGTATTCAGTACTGCACTTGTTGCATTGCTGGCAAATAAATGCATGGTCTACGCAAAGCATTCTGTGTAAAATACTGCTAGCATTTAAAATAGACATCATTAATTTGTAATAATTACAAACTAGCTGCCTAAAACTCAACACATTCATACTTTATCGAGCATTACATATGTGAACATATGAATCCGTTTTAACACGGGTATGATATGGACCTACTTATCAGCAGTATCATCTTTCCAGTTTACCGGTAGTGGTCGTGGCTGCTGTTGTACAAGATAACCATGAATAACCTCCAAAATATGGTATTACCTACTTTTCAATCTTGTATGCAAAATGATCCACACAATGGGAGAAGCCTGAATACAATCACACCTTTGCAGCAACAAAGCCAAAAAATTCTACAATCGTCCAGCGCCAGCCAAGCTGGCATCATTTCACCTTGTAATTCCTCCAATAAAGGTCATGTAATAAAAGCATGATGTATATATACATACAATATGCCTAAAAATAATACCTATTGTATTTTGTATAGCACCAAGTAACTTTGCGATTTTGTGCAAGTAATATTGAGCATTATTCCCAGTTCCCTACCCGCACCGTATAGTAGTAAAGAATATGCAACACCTTCTCCAAAATCCCAAATTCCTCACAATACAAAATGCAAATGTACGAAATAAGCATGATAGCATAAGCAAGCAAAGCAACAACAAACGTTACAATCAAATAATGCTTCACTTAATTTTCCCATTCTAAAAATGCTCTCCTTTGCCATTGCTATTTTGCACACTATTGTGTTTTCTGGCGTTCACTGTTGATTTCAGACGAAATGAAGAGGATAAAACACAGCTCTGGAAAGCAAGGCTAAGTCAGATTGGTCGCAGACAGACCAACGCACACACACGTCAAATTATCCAGATTTTACATCCATCCATCTGAGTTAATATTTTTGGCTGCTGGACAAAATTAAAATCATATAGGAATTCAAAATTTTTTAACTTTCCTTGAACCTTACTGTAAATTATTGTGGAGCACATGTCATGGCATGTGACGCCACGCAGTAACGCCCACGAATGGTTGGTACCTGTGCAAGCAAAGCTGACAGTTAAACAAGCGTGTTTATTATAGCAATTTCCGATAGTAATTTTCATTGCGTCGTTCGCAAAAAATTAAATGCCAAGCATCGTCGTAATAAATTGATGCACAGCGTCGCTGTGAATGGTGCTTACAGCAGCTCTGTAAACCTGTCAATAAACCTGGTGCAGGCTTTGCACGTGCAACGTGAGTCGTCGGGATTTTCGCATTTAAACAAACACCGGTTTTCCAACGCTATACGGAGAATAAAGATTTGGACCAGTGGATGGCCGTCATCGTCCAGTAAACTTTAAAGGCTGAGTGCTCCTGCATCAGTAAAAGAACCGACCGGATAAAACTGGTTTTGTTGAACGTTTCTTGGAAAAGGGCATTGCGTACGTTGAGTCTGTTTTAATCAACCATTGACATTCAAGAGGTTTGTGAAAGTCAGTTACAGTCAAATCTTATTGTTATCGATATCCAATTTCTTCACTTCTATTGTAAACTTATGCTTTTCTTTTTTCGTTGTCATCAATCTTTGTTTTAATTTTGCATAAGACTTTTTGCGGTGTGTCTTTGCCCTTGGGCTAGTCTCAGTTCGCAATACCGCTTTGTTAGCAAATAGCTGTACCATCATCGTCAAATAAAGACACTAAAGTTTTAAAGCTGCAGCCAATTGAAGTTTTGTGCAAGTGGTGTAAGGAAATATTATGTTTTGTACTCTTTCCTTCCGTGAGTAGCTCCAGCATTTTTGTCGCAGCTATTTGCTGAGTAGACGAAAAACTAATTTTTGATTTTCCAAGTCAGACATTTTAAGCTTTAATGTTTAAGTTAAATACAGTTCTGTGATATTTTCAAACTAATACTTGTATAGTGTCTAGTCCGTAGAAAGTAGTAAGTTTTAGGAGCATAAGTTTCCTATGAAAACTTTCCACTAATCTGCAACATGCTGCCTCCTACGCTGAAAAAGCCGAACAAACGGCAAAATGCCGGCCCATTATCAAAACTGCTTTTCCTCTGGATGTTGCCTTTGCTAAGGAAAGGCAACAAGAAGGATATAGATATCGACGATTTGAACGCAGTCCCTGAAACAAATACTTCTGAAAAGTTGACAAAGCGACTCCAAAGGTATGTAGAACAAATGAGTATATAATAATAATTTTAACTGTTTGCCCATTACGTGACAAACATCAAACATCAAAATGACTTTTCCGTAATTGCTAGCTGCATACAAAAATATGTACTTCTATACATGGGGAACTGACAAATTACCAACTACGCACGATAATGATCTCGAATAAATAGCACGTTTAAATTCAAGCATGCATTTCTAAAAATAGAGATAATTTTTGCATGATCTCTCTGAACTTACAAAGGAATTACGCGTTGACACAACTGTCAAGCCCGGCGAATCCGAAGTTTACTTTTTAATGTCACCAGTGTCATCCTGACCTGCTTTACTAATCACATGACAATGATGACATTGATTTATGTTAAAATTATCCAGTTCAACGTACCTGTGTCAAAGATAACAAAGAAGCTTGGTTATTGTTGCAAGTCAGTGAGTAATAATGGCCATGTTGTTTATATTGCGTAATTACAGGACATGGGATGAACAGCTAGCTAAAGCTACAAAGCAAGGTGGGAAGCCAAAATTGATTCGTGCGTTCATGAGAGCTTTCGGAACTCGTTACTTCTTCTTTGTTGGAGTATTCTGTTTTGACGCGTGGATTGTCAGGTAACTTTTTTTTATAAACCCTTATGTGATATATACTCCAATTATGGAATTATATTTTTTAATGAGAACATTATGACATGATGACACGGACAGTTTTCCTAATTATAATTACACACTAATTATCCTGTTCTTCAATCCAAATGCGTAGAGCGGCTCAACCAATTTTTCTGAAACTTTTCATTCGGTCCTTCAACGATGATACGGTAACGACGCTTTGGCAATGCTTCTATGCTGCTGGAGTTTGTATCACCACCCTTTTGCACATTCTCCTCAATCATCCCACTGCTTTTCAAATGTGCATCTCAGGGATGAAATGTCGTGTTGCGGTCTCAGCACTCATCTACAGAAAGGTTAGTGAATGCCATTTCATGTCATGTGCCTATCTATATAAATTGACAAAGCAAAGTATTGAAACTTCAAATCTGACAATGAGCAAAAAACCAAGAGAAAATCAAAAGTGTTGAGTTAATTATACTGTGACGATGATGATGGCGGAGGCTTTTTTTATATTGTAGTCATTCTGAGGTAGCCACCTAGAATATTATGCAATTTACGACATGTAGGAAGCTGAGTTTTTATAAGAAAATGGTAGCGACAATGATGATGAAGATCGAGACAAACTTTGTTGGCATGTAATGATGTCCGAGTAGCCAGTTTTCTTTTGTTTTTCCTTCATAACTTTAACTTTGTCACTTAATTTAGTAGGTATTTTAGCCACAAAGAAAAAATTGCGGTAACAAACCCAAATGGCACATTCCAAAATTTCATTTCCATTCAACCCACTACTCCAGTCAAAAAATTCAAAATCAAGGTTAGAGAGTTTGGTTTATATTACATAATTGGATAGACAAAGGGTTTAGGTTTAACTGAAAACAACAAAAGCGTAAAAACTGTGTTAATAGTCCATTGTGTCAGAAAACGATTGGAACATGTACACATTTTATTGGCGTGTCACGTCAAATATGAAATACGCACGCAGTGTAATTAGTAGTTCAAAAAAACTTCCCTAATTTTGTAGATTCTCAGTATGGGAATTATCTTTTTCACCTTTTGTGTTTCGAATAACAAACTTGTCTTCTTAAATAATGGATGACACGATTTTCGAATATCTGATTTCAAGAAAAGTTAAAAGTTTTTAACTCATTACATACGACGAGTTTTATCGTTATTAGTATCTTTATCACATTTGGTTTATAATTCTTCTTTTATTAGTCATCTGTAAAATCCTGCGAATTATTCTCACGCAAAAGACTTCCAGTTTTTGCGAATTTCGTGAGATCAGGAAACAATATGAAATAGATCAATTCAATTCATACAGATGCTTGAAAAGATTTTGTTTTGACTAAAAATGATTTAGGAAACTTCCTAATTAAAAGACTGAACTACAGTCAATATCCATCAGGTTGTATTGGAGGATGATAATAATAAGCTGCGAAGGTCGCATATAAAAATAAAGTTCAATCTGCAAATGTACCCATACAAACAACACATAATATATCCCATACCCCGCAGTAGTATTTCTCACATTTCATTAATTAGCAAGCAGAAAATAGGTATGATGTATGCAGTAAACTTTGTGAATATTGCCAGTAAACCCAGCTTCGGGGTATAGTGAAACATCATCTTCACTTATCATTATCTTGGTACGTGTATTAATGTACAAATTCTCATGGGAAGATTTTTCTTCCTTTTTTCCAATAATATCCCTTCTTTGTGATTATTTTATGACCACGTGAAAAAAAGCATAAGAACTGTGAAGTGGACAAACGTTATGAATGCAAAACTTGAATGAAAGAAACAATTTTCTGCCGCAGAATCATAGATAATCATTAAAGCAACGATGAAAAAGCTTTAACTATTTAATATTTACATTCATGTAAAAGGTTGTTTCGAAAAAAATGGAAAACAAGTTTTCGCAATAAAAATTGCAGTTTGGAGCATTATTTGGAGCTACTGCAATTTTTTGCACAAACTACCTATCAACACCGCCCCCATCCGTCATGCCTGGTTTAATTTTGAATTTATGTAAAATGTCCAAAATGCTAATTGAAAGTCTAATCTTCTATTATTACCCATTTTTCTTTTGTCCATGTAGGCCCTACGACTCAGCAAAGCAGCTCAAGGTCAAAGTTCCATCGGTCAAATCGTCAACTTGCTCTCAAACGACGTCAGCCGTTTCGATTACAACCTTCACTTTGTTGCCTTCATCTTCGTCGGTCCTGTTCAACTTATCATTTTCTTCTACATACTCTATAGTGAGCTAGGCGTCGCTTCCGTTGCTGGAGTTGGTTATGTCTTACTTCTCTCACCTAGTCAATGTAAGTGAAGTGTGTAATAAAATTCAGGAAAAAATCGGGAACATGTTAAAAATTATTATGAATAATGAATACTACATTACAACAACTTCGTCTACACGCATTATTCTCATACCTCGTGGATAAGACAGACACAAACCTGCTACCAGTTGACTGGTCAAGGTCGTGTAGAGAATATTATATGTCTTTGGCTCGTGCAGATTTTATTAAAAAAGCTAAACAAGTCCACGTTGTTGCAAGTATGAGAATATTGTTATGGACGGTGAAAACAGATACTACCTTTTGTGCTAACAACCTTATTTTGCAATTCCTTTCCCGATTTTCCAACTCGAAAAAAATGTTGTGATGAATGCTTATTTTTTCCCTTGCTTATGCCCGTGTGCTTCTTAAAAAATTGGTTTATTATGTAATAAGATGGTAAGTACAAGCCTTGCAAAAATGCTTATCACGACACCAGCGTTGAGCGCTCGTGATCCTTCTCTGTTGATGACGAATTTTTCGATTATCATTCTTGCGTGCATGATACACAGTATATAGTTATGCAGTTGATACCTACTTACAAGTTTTTATTTCTCATAATATTTCCTCTTTCTTTTCATGATACTTGTATGCGTGTCCTCTAATATTTCATTTTCTGTCTCGTCGAATGACCAGTTTTGATCGGAAAGTTGTCTGCGGTTTTCCGGATGCAAATTGCAGAACAAACAGATGAAAGGAGTAGGATTATGAATGAGATTATTATGGCCATGAGGCTAATTAAGTGTTATGCCTGGGAGAAGCCATTCGCCAAAGTGATCAACAATCTTCGAGTGTAAGTTTTTAATTGCATGAAAATGTTGCAAACAAGATGTGCAAGATATTATGTTGTTTTTTTGCTTTCGTAAAATTATAGAAAGGAAATTAGTGCCTTAATGCGTCGTTCCTACTTGAGAGCTTCCTTTATGGGTGTCTTTACTTCAAACTTTACGTTTGTTCCATTCCTCGCCATTTTAACTTATGGCCTGATCGGAAATACGGTCACACCAGATAAGGCAGTGAGTTACAATTAATTAAATTAACGTATAAATAAAAGTTGGATTTGAAATTAAATTTTTTTGTTAAGTTTTTTGCTGTGGCCATTTTCAACGTGATGACCGAGATCATGATGTACTACGTCCCAAATGCGGCAGCTTGTATTGGAGAGCTTGTTATTTCCATTAACAGAATGGAGGTACGTTTATAAGATGGATATCATTACCATAAAATTATGCAACTTGTGCGTGGTAAAGTGCAGGAGGATTTTAATGATTGCACTTCTCGTATTTGATTTGTATGCTCTTTCATGTATTATGCAACATAATATTAAGTAATTTTAGGAACTAGTTTTACCTAATTTCTCATCTTTTCAACATGATAAATGGATTTTTTCATGTTTTTTCCCTCTTTTTTATAAAGGAATTCTTACTCCTGGAAGAACAAGGTATCAACAGATATCTGAACATCAAGCATAACACACAGGAAAGCAGAGTTAAACCCAGAATCCATATGGAAAATGTTTCGGCAAGGTCAGTTCTCGTCATCATTTTCTAAATCTACTTCCACCATGTTATCTATATCTATATCAAGTAGTTTTCCACGTGAGAAATGTATGACTTCAAAGGGTAGAAAATAAGTATAATTAAAACAGGTCAGTTGGTTCGCACTTTAGAAACTAAAGTTATAAGATGGGCAAGACAAAGAAGATGATCTGATACCTGATACCTAACATTTATACTAAAATGCATTGTTTGGTGAAATGAATCATGATGGAGAGATGCTGCTGTTATTTGTTAAATATATAAATTCACGCTTTATGCGGTTTTGCAGCTGGCAAGATGGAGTGCAAACGCTGAAAAATTTGAGCTTTGATGTGAGCGGCGATAAGGTGGTCATGGTTGTTGGACCCGTGGGATCAGGAAAGGTGAGAGTACCACAAACGTACCAGAGTACCTATACCTAAACTTTCATGAACACCGCAAAATAGTATGACGGAGGCTTACATTTTTAATGATTTGTTAGACATCCCTGCTTCAAGGCTTAATTGCCGAGCTACCATTTAATACTGGGCGATGCGATTTGGAAGGAAGAACGTCTTATGCTTCTCAGGAGCCGTGGCTGTTCCCTGCAAGTGTACGAGATAACATTCTGTTTGGACGACCATTTATTGCTGAAAAGTATGGGAAAATTATTCATGTGGCCGCTTTAGAAGATGACTTGAAACAATTTCCTTACGCTGATATGACGATGTGTGGCGAAAGAGGTACTAAAACACAATAAAGTGCAGTATTAAAAGTTGTATATGAATTTTAATATGAATGTTTAAACACTGCCATTACTAGGTATGAGTTTGAGTGGAGGGCAAAAAGCGAGAATTAACTTGGCTAGGGCTTTGTACCAAGAATCTGACATTTACCTTTTGGACGATCCTTTGTCCGCTGTTGACTCTGCTGTTAGTAGACATATTTTCGAACGCTGCGTACAGAAATATTTGAAGGGACGCTTGAGGATTTTATGCACTCATCAGTTGCAGTATTTGCCTCAAGCTGATCATGTTATAGTGCTGACCGACGTAAGCTTGTTTACATACGTTTGAAGATGCGTGTTCAAAATGCCCCATAGAATATCATGCATGAACTTTCTAAATTTCACAGGGCAAAGTGGTAGCACAAGGAAGCTATGATGACCTTATGGAACAAGGAGTAGATTTTGTTCAACTTCTAGCTAAGGAGCATGACAAGGAAGCTGACAAAAAGAAGAAGGAAGCTGCTGAGGGTGAAGATGAAGAGGAAGAAAAGGCTGGTGCTCCAAAGAAAGAAAAGAAGGTATACGAAGAAGAAGAGGATTGTGATAAACCAGACGCTAAAAAAGAATCCATGGCTGAAGGTCGTGTCACTGCAAAAACATTTTGGAGCTATTTCAAAGCAGGCGATTCTGCATTTGGCATTTCGTTCCTTCTAACTGGTTTCCTTCTTACGCAAGTACTCGTTTTCTGTAATGACTACTGGCTTTCATTATGGTAAGTAGGGAAGTTGTTGATTGGTATTGTTTTAATGGGAAAATCAAAGTTTTATTGTTACTTTTATTGTTTCCTTTTTCGACAGGACGACTTCCGAAGAAGCCAGAGCGTTAACCCTTGTACATCGACAGGAACATAATGATAACATTGTCATAAATGAACTCCAGCAAGAACCAAATTTCATTCCACACAATGAAACAATTCTAGGAACTAATTCGACATACACAGGAAACGGCACCGAAGATTCTGGATTTTACAATTATCACTTGGATTTCCAAACTTTCGCAACATTTGTGAAAGCTCCATACGAAATCGAGGATGACCATGAATACTTCTGGAGGAAGCACGTTTACATGATGTTCTACATTGGGCTCGCTATTCTTGTGCTTGTCATAGACGTCATCAGAACCATCTACATGTTCTACTATACCATGCGCATCAGCAAAAATATTCACACGAAAATGTTTAAATGTCTTGTACAAGCCCCCATTAAGTTCTTTGATGATAATCCATCAGGTACATATACATAAAAAGGCTTTTTTCATGCATGTATGACGTAAATAGGTATATCACCATACAGTGTCGTGGATTTTTCATTTTTTTTTGCTTTGCGTCTCTAGGTCGGATAATGAACCGGTTCACCAAGGACATCGGAAACTTGGATGAGTACTTGCCACTGACCATGTTTGACACTTGTGATATTGGCCTGCGAATCTTTGGAACTATTATCATTGTTTTAACCGCCAACTACTACTTTATTATACCGGCTATTGTCCTCCTCTATTCGTATTGGTTTATCAGAAGTTTTTTCTTGACTACATCTCGAGCCATCAAACGCGTGGAAACTATCAGTAAGTTGATTAGCCCAAAAAGTGTACAAATTAAAAATTTGCAAAGTTTTCACAATATAATTACTTACATAACTTTCAGCGAGAAGCCCGTTGTATACTCATTTGTCCACCTCGGTCGTCGGTTTGTCTACTATCAGATCTTCCAAATCACAGAAACTTCTTATGGATCAATTTGATGTACTGCAGGATATCCATTCTTCATCGTGGTATCACTTTATCGCTGGAAATAATTGGTTCAGCATCTGGCTGGAAATCACATCCCTTGTCTTTATTGTCATTGTGTCATACAGTTTTATCGCTGTGTCTAGCTGTAAGTGCAATACATAGTCGTAGTAGTATCGTGGAAATGGGGAAATGTGCGACTCCTCTAACAATTTTTTTTTCTTTCGTAGACACTACTAGTGGTAAGGTCGGGTTAACAATTGCTTCCTTGCTTCAACTAATGAACATTCTGCAGTTTGGAATGAGACAGAGTGCTGAAATGGAAAACTTGATGACTTCCGTTGAGAGAGCTCTGGAGTATACCAAGATTAAACCTCAAAAGGATACCACCAAAGGTAAAATAGTATTTTTCTTTTAATGATGATACAACCTCTTATGCATTCATAGTAAAAAAATAACTTTAAAAAAATAGAAAGCCGAAGAGGAAATCCATCAAAGAGCTGGCCCCAACATGGCAAGATAAAGTTCCGTGACGTCTGTCTCAACTATGACGAGGAAAAGGTTGTCCTCAACGAACTTAACTTCACCATCGAGGCTAAGGAAAAGATTGGAATCGTTGGAAGAACCGGTGCTGGAAAGAGTTCAATCATTGCAGCTTTGTTCCGTCTCACGGAACCTGATGGCGATATTCTTATTGACGGATATGATTCGGGTGCAGTGAGGCTGCACGACTTGCGAAAGAACATTTCAATCATTCCCCAGGACCCTGTGCTCTTCTCAGGGACAATTCGCTACAACTTGGATCCATTCAACAAGTTTGCGGATGCTGACTTGTGGAAGGTCTTGGAGGATGTGGAAATGAAGGATGCTGTGCCAGCGTTGGACTTTCGAGTTTCCGAAGGAGGCACCAACTTTTCCATCGGTCAAAGACAGCTTTTCTGCTTGGCTAGAGCCATTCTTCGCAAGAATAGAATCTTGGTTATGGACGAAGCCACAGCAAATGTAAGCATATTATTTGCTTTCACCATACATCTATATATCATATATGTACTCAAGTATATGTTTTAACACTAAATATTATATGCTTGATTGTAGGTGGATCCAGGAACAGATCAGTTGATACAGCGTACCATCAGAAGCAAATTTGCTGAATGCACCATCATCACCATTGCTCACAGACTACAAACTGTTATGGACTGTGATAAGATCTTGGTTTTGGATCATGGAAATCTTCAAGAATATGATCATCCTCATATTCTTTTGCAAAATCCGAAAGGAAAACTTAATAGCTTTATAATGCATACTGGAAATGCTAACCAGAAGTATTTGAGGGAGGTGGCCTCTCAAGCCTGGGATGAAAGGCAGGAAAGATTGGGACTTCAATAGCCCCTTTTAGTTTAGTTTTAAGTACAAATTTTCACACTGAGTTTTCCTTATTACTTTCATGTTCGTTATAACATACTACTAACCTCATCGTTTTTTTATTTTTTCGCGTGCAACGTGTATTATATTGTAAATAAATAACAAGTTTGTACAAATAAAACTGAAAATTTTTCAATCATCACAGAATAAAGTACCAACACCGGTCTTAATTTAAAACTATAACGTATTATGGAGCGTGCTCTCAGACTCAGATTCTGAACTTAAGGGAAACGCAGTCACTGGCATAGGGACATCTATTTTTTTAAAGGTAGATTCAACGAGACACATTTGTATCGCCACTTCATTAAAGGCTTCATGAGCGTCTGCATAAATATGATGTCCTGACACAAGAACCTGTTGAATGGCCAAAAAAATTTAAAATAGTTGCAAGGTACAGGTACGGGGCTCGAGTAAAAAACGAATGAAATTACATGATAGCCGACGAATGATTTTGGACGGATACTGCGAATCTTCTCTACTGGAAAATGATCCACCCATGACCGTGATCCGTACGCTAATGTCATTGGAATTTCTGGGTGTAGTTGATGTAGCCTTCTACAAAGCGGATTCTTTGCCCAGCCAAAAGTGAGCATCATTGCGTGGTCTAAGAATATTACATGCTGAGTTTACAGCGGAATTAACACTACGAATAATAAATGTTTTAAAAGTAAAATACTTACAAGCCGATTCCCCACTGC
The DNA here is from genome assembly GCA_034700685.1 of Willowsia buskii. Lineage (NCBI taxonomy): Eukaryota > Metazoa > Arthropoda > Collembola > Entomobryomorpha > Entomobryidae > Willowsia > Willowsia buskii. Next base: position 35,790 of record JAQIXW010000180.1, read on the forward strand.
AATGGTTTAAAAAAATCACGATAAGTTCACTTTTAGTACTATTTACACATCATATTTTTTAACGTAAATTTCAACTTACGTCGTTGGTTTTTGAACGTTGCAATGAAAAATGTAATTAGCCACTTTAGATGGTGCGTCTTCTAAAACATGAAGAAAGTTTGAGATAAGATCCATGCGCACGCGTTTGATAAGCTCTGCACCCATTGGTCCCATTAGGCGAACTGTCCATAATGGATTGAGAGGAAGGGTGTCCAAAAAACGGACTATGAATCTATGGGTCGCAGGAATGTGGCTGAGCTCACTTAAGTCATCCGGCTTTTCGTTGATACCCTTGTGAGTTTAAACACGCAATCTATAAGTTTGATTTGCAAAATGATACTTTACTGCTCATTTAAATTTTTTAATTACCCAGGGATCTGCTAGCATTATGTGAGATACTCTGTCCGGGTGCTGAATCGCATATGAAAATACTAAAAATCCGCCCATGCTGTGACCACACAGGCAAATCCTATCAAAGTTCATCTTGTCTCTCCAAGCTTCAATATACATCACAAACTCTTTCTCAGCTTCCGCGGGATCCGAACTAAAAGTTGGTCTGGAACTCTGACCAAAACCAGGCATATCAAACGCGTATATGGGTCTCTGAGATTTTGCCAAGCCGTCATAGTTCAAGGCCCATAGTCCAAGACCGCTAGCGAATCCATGGATAAGCACCAGAGGAGTTCCCGGAGAGTCTTTGTTTAGCCCTGCTGTCCATATCTTGATTGGCTCATCGGGAAGTGTGTCGAAATTGCCAATATTCACGTAGCCAAACGATATCGGCGTCCTCACACCTTTTGGGGCGAAACGAGATTGTAGGATAAATTTCAATACAAAACTAATATCAATTAATTTCAGTGATAATTTGTCGCTTACAAGATAGCAAATCCTCTTCCGCTTTGCGCAAAGCATGCTTTGATGTGGGACACCAACGTATCCAGCTCCACGGAAAACTTGAGACAAAAAATTTCCATAAGGAAAAGGAAAAACTCATGCAGTCAAAATGGAAAGCTTTTAATTTACTTTACCCATCGTCGTCTTCCTTAAGTTCACCGTTCATCTCCCAAATGTCATGCAGAGCTGCTGACGGTTCTGCTGCCTCCATTGTATGAAAATGCACTGACAATTTTGAAAAAAAAATGTTAACCTAATAACTAAAACTTTATACTGAAATTTTCTACTTCATTCTTGCTTGCGGTTAATCAAAGTGTTTCTAAACTGTTCTAAACATATATTTCATTGCTACAACTTTGCTTTCCTCATCCTCTCTCTATTGGAAACTGTATAAAGAAATAATTAATGCTTTTTACTTGTCAAACATTGGTTTTTGGTCACTTTAAAAAGGTACATGACCCATCTTCATCATCTGTGATTTTGACTAGTTCACTGTGCAGCAACGCCATGTTTAACTGCTCAAGTCATGAAAACATTGTTGGGATATGAGAATAAAGATGATTGCATAGTACTGAGTACCATCCTGTGGCGATCATAATGATGATGATATGCTTGCTTATGAAAAGACACGCACACCGTGACTACTTTACTAGATCAGGTTTTCTGTGATACGTCAAGCGTATATCCTTAGTTCTATATGCTTGTGGTGTTTTTCAGCAAAAAATATGCTTTATAAACAAAAATATATTTTTTATTTACTCTTCTTCTGCAAGAATTCGAATAGCATGAAAATTTTCTGGTGTCAAAACGTATAAATATGAGGGCGTTGCATAAGCCCCCAAAATGTCTTGGGGAGGATCCAAAGAGATAACCAACTGCTTTGCTACATGGGTCACTTGCTCTCCAGTCCTTCGGTTCCTCAAACACGACTCAATTTTGGAAGGTTGTCGATACACATAAATATGTTTCTTTACATCACATATTGCCACGTATGACATGTCTGGAATAGAAACAAAATTGAAATGAGAAAAAGCATCAATCCACAATAATTGATGATATGTTAAGTTCACTTACCAGAGGAACATAAAGTGTATTTGCGTTGTTGTTTGGATGCTTGTACGTATCCCAATGCTGAAAATGTCCCCACATGTTCGCAACCCCACTGAATATTTTCCAATGAGTTTGACAGTAACTGCGGCATCCAGACGATGCCATCGACATCATGCCGAATACATATTGCGGGTGCTTTTCCAGCCTCAAGTCTAACATTAAAAAGCCACTGATGACTGCCTAGACTTGCCTGTTGGAAAATTAACCGACAAGGAAACGGATTAATTTTTTTTAGCATTGGACATGTTTATGTTTTCCACAGACTGAGTATTGCATACCGTGTGCGAAATTTTCTGCAATGTTCTATCAACACGCATAAGGCACGAGGAGTCAGCAGGATATTCGTCGCATTCTTCCAGTTGACGGGGGTCGTATGCGTCAGATTGCCCGGGGTCCGCTCCCTATTTAAAAAGAACAATAATTAAGATTATGGCATAATTCGAGACTATTAAAATACTTGGATCAACTATTACGTACCCATTTATCGGAGCAAAGATGAGCGAGTCTGGAATGTATGCTCTCTACTAAATCAGAGTCAGGTACATGCTCCCCACGGGAATTTCCTTCCACGACTTCCTTGATCCAAAGCACTTCTTTCTCGCTCTTCTCCATCACGATCTCTAGAACCTTGTATTGTTTAGGATCTGGAGCGTCTCCAGACCCTTCAATTTCTGGGGCATCGGGTGGTAAGCATCTTTTTATATATTAAAAAAATTAATTGATTATTTGACCGATAATGGGAACGATGATGGAGAGCAATATATAGACGTTTAGTCGTTTAACTTACTTTGGGGTATCAATAATCCAGTAACTTCCTTCCACTGAAATCGTCTTGAAAAGAGGTCCTTCAAACGCTGGCTTTCCTTTATGAGATACGCTGATTGATTTAGGTTTAAAATCAACATCTATTTCCCGTTTGGTCACGTTAACAGGCAGTCTAAACCATAATTTCACTTCATCCATTGTCTCGCTCCATATATATTCCGGTTTAGTTACTAGAAATAGAAAACACACAAATTGAAAAAACCCATTTATCCCAAAAATAGAAAGAAACAAAGTTTACCATCATTGTGAATACCTTCCCCAGTCGTTTGCGAACTATTTACAGCAGGTTGGAATTGTATAGGCTTTTCAGTGTCAGCCACGACATGGAATCTACTTTCGCTTGCTACATAAACACCGGTGCCTCCCGATTCTAAGTACGCGTATTCTGTACCAGAATGACCCAGTAGAGTTCTTTGACTTTTTAATGTCCACTTGGTTTCGTCAACACCTTCACCTGAAGCAATACATATTTTAATTAATTTAAATTTAAAATCTATTATGTATTTCTTGGCACCGCTTTGCAAATAAGTACCTTGAAACGTGAGCCATTCCAGAATAGTTAAAAACGAATGTCCAGTCATTGAGCTGTCTTTAAGATTTTCCAATACATCCGTCCAATCATTTTTATCGTCGACACGTGACACAAGAATGTCAATGAAGGTGTCATTCCCACTTTTGTATTTTGTACTGTCCAAGAGACAAAACTGAGGTGATGATTTAGATGAAAATGGAGACAGTGTGGTGATTGGCTGGAAATACGAAATAAAATGTACATATTAGATTGAAGTCCTCGGGCATCAAAAAACCATGATTTGCCGATTTTCAAACAAATCAAATTCACATACGGCCCAGGGTTCTGATGATTTTCTGTCACCAGTTCTGACAATGTACAGAGTCTCGCATCCATCCGACAAAACAGCATGGCCACTATCTGGAAACGATATGGTTACATTGAAACGACCCACTTGCTTCTTGGCAGTCTTTGGTATTCGCCACACCTCAGAGATTATGTCAAGTCTACCCGTCTGCAATAATGAAATTAAATGAATAGCCTTATCACAAGTTTTTTAAATCTAAGATTATAAGTAAATAGGTTTCCAACTTACCGCAAAATCAATGCTGACCCTCAAGATCGTCCATACTTTGTCAACTATATATACCACGAAAGGATTGAAGGGGTCACTAAAAATGTGGTTATGAACTGCAAACTGTTTTACATGCTGCAACGAGAACTGTTGTTCTGAAGGCTGTGCTCTGTCTACCCCTAAAATTAAGAAGGCAAAGTCAAATTAAAGTAGACATTCTTGAAGTGTGTCGGTGTGCATTCCATCATTCCATTAGTTGTTAGTGGCAGTAATTAAGTACAACGCGTACGTATGTACCTGTTTTGATTGACACTTCGTACGTTGGCAATTTCTCCAGTGACAATTTGTAGCCATTAAAATTGGGATCCAGCAAGTTACGGTTTGGCTTCAACTCCACGAGAACCGGTGACTGCTGTGTTTGGTGCATATTGTTGTTCTTCCGTCTTAATGTTAAACTGACAACAATCTCTTTAGTGTTGATAACTTTATGCTCAATGTAGCTATAAAATTGACAGATGACACGTGCGTAGCGGAAGTAACTGTTACAAAACGTACAAAGTCATATTTCGTTGAAAGGCACAAAATCAAACTCTCAACGTCAACTCAACCAAAAGTAAGTAACACACTAACACACAAAATAGCAACAAGATGCCTTGTGGCGCGTGAACAGAAGAATCTATGACTTAAGCAACTTGTCCATGAAGAAGTGCATTGCCATCGCAAGTAAACGTTTTTACAGCTGCTATTCTCATTCTGGAGTCTGCCGGATGGAAGAATCCACATCTCTGTCATTTCATGCATCTACCATTTGTGGGTAAGTTATTTCATGCAGCTGATCACTGGAATTCAATTTTAGTTGGTCGGTTTTCACTTTACTAAAAGGTTGATTTTAATATTCATATTGATATTTTGGCAGTATGGAAGTGGAAATTATGTTGGACGACATGACATCTTTTAGTTAATGGACGTTTTGAACGTTTGAAGATATGGAAGAAAGCGAGGCAGGCGGGTCATCAACTCTCAGCAGCAGGGATGATGGTTGCATGACGGCTGCTTGTACAACCAGTAACGACAGTACAGTTTTCACTGGAATAGTGACCTTTCTTTCCATGGGAGAGTTGCAAGTATTCCAGGGGTTTGTGAGGAATTATAAAGCTACTCATGAATGTAACGGATAAATTTTGAAATATGCATATATTTTTCCAGAGTATGAAATGCATTGTTCTATGCTGTTGTTGTATAATGTGTATTTTAGTGCGTCGTGAGGATGCGGTAGCTCTGGATTCCATGTTTGGACCAACAATTCAGCAAGTTTTCGAGATGATAGAAGAGGAGCACGTGACCATAAGACAGAGTCCTGTGACGGGTCGACTTCTTGTTGAGGTGTGCGGAAAATCTGGTGACATTTATTGGATTCCACCTGGACATTCATTGTGTCAATGCATGGCATACCTCCATGGGAAAAAGGAGTACTGCAAACATGTTCTAGCAGCTCATTTGTGTTTGGCGATAACTCCCACGAACAAATACAAAAGCATTAGTGATGATGAGTTGAGCAAAGTTTATAAAGACTGTCTGCAAGGTTAATCGGAGGTTATAAAATGAAATTAGTTATTTCAGATACTACTTTTTGTGAATCAATAAAAAAAATTTGACTTTGTTGGGGAACAATGAGACAACTGTGATAGCTTTTTATACGTGTGTTCATTCATGCTTCATCACTTTTGAAAATATATTTTGTGTATGAATAAAAAATTATTTTAAATCCGTTGTGTAGATTTACATGAATTTATTTATGATCATCGATCGTTTTAATTTCGTGTGACGTTTGGTGAATGCTTATTATATATGCTATTTTTAAATTGCCAGACGGGGAATATAACAAGTTAAGTTAAGAGAGTTCCATGAGAAATATGAAAGATTAATTTTAATTATACGTTTATGGCCCATTTTAACAACTTTGTGCGTATAGTTTATTAATGAGTTTGACAATTTAC